>BJCM01100103.1:0-18220 GCA_018326385.1 Flaveria bidentis
TATATACTTTTAAACGTTTGAGACTTGTAAAACTTTGTCGAGGTTTGATTATGCATTCTGTCTTACATCTCTAGTTACTTTGTTCTCTAACTTACAACATGAATTGCCATCTTTTATATACTTATGTATTGAAAACTATGGAAATCTCACCAACATTATGTTGACCTTTTATTTTTAACATGTTTCAGGAAATACTCAAGCTTGATCGCCATTTTTGAAGTTGTACACACCTAGGAATGGACCTAGTTAACTTAATGAATGAGCTTGTTATATTTCTTATATTGTGTTCCTATTTGAGACTTATGCTTGTAATGTACCTTTCAAACTTATAACTAATATATTTGAATTTAATAATAGCGTTATGTGGCTGTGAACGATCTTAACTCTCACTCCTTGACGTTTCCGCCATCAAGGTTGGGGTGTGACAGCGGCAATGGTGAAGGTGGAGGATGTGATTTTCGGTTGTGGGCACCGAAACCATGCCTTGTTTCATAGCGCCGCCGAACTTCTAGGGCTCGACCGTGGGACCTTGTCGTTCGCCTCTCTGCTCAAGTCGTTGTGTGACCACTCATTCTCGTACTTTCTTGTTATTCTGCAATTTCAGTGTGAGCAGTAAGTTGATCTTCCAAGAAGAAGAAGAAGATTTGTTACAGTCGTATGAGTTAAACTTCTAAGGCGTTGATCGCTGGCAAAGCTTCGGTGGTGAACAATGGTGTTGGGCCCCGTGGGGGTGGTTACAATTTTACACAAATAGTCGTTCATGTGTAAAATGTCCAAAATACCCTTACACTTAACCTAGAAAATTGAAAGAGTTAGCGTCAGGGACCATAATCGTTACAAAATGCAAACGTCAGGCCTTCATATGTCCAAAGATTCATTTTTGGACTGAAAGGGTTAAACATATCTAACCTCAGGGATCAAAAATGAAATTTAATCTAAAATTTAAACAAGAGGGTTTTGTTTCATAATTACCATAAAACAAAACCTTAACAAAATTAAGCCAAACCCTAGCACCCTTGCTCCTAAAAATCGGTTGAAGCCCCCTCTCACTCTCATCCCTTCGAATTTGATCAAATAGCCACACCAACCATTTATTTTGATTGAGATTCAAGTTGTACAAGTTGTTTACTAGTGATAATCATCATTTAAACACACCTAAATTTAACTATTCATCTAGTTTTTCATGGTTATTGATGTAGAAAAACCCAAATTCGAAATTGATGAAGAAAACTTAAAATTGATGTTGTTTGATGATTGTATGATGTTAGTTGTATTGTATTAATGTTACTTTACGTGGATTATGCAAGAGATTCATGGATTTGATGTGTTGTTCACACCTTGTAATAAGTAAAATCTTTTGGATAAGAGATGTGTGAATTATGATGATTTGATGATGTTGGTCACGTTTAAGATTTGCATGGGTTATATGATAAACTAAGGTAGTATGATGATCTTGGTAGAACAAGAGGTTGATGATGTGACATACGTGAATAACTTGTATGATAACCAAGTATGATGTTTTCTATACTTGATTAAATGAGATTTGAATTAAAATGTCACCAATGGCTCAAACGGGTCAACTAGATCAAATGAGTCTTGTTTTCCAAAACATTGGGCAACGTGTTTATTGAGCACTTAGGATTGTGAAGTTTTCTGTTTACATGTACTTATGTACTTATGTATTCTAGATAACCTTTGAAAGCTTGTTTTTCCATCCATCATTAGCTTTTGTTATCATTCATTTGCGCACCAGGTGAGTTCATGCCCCACTTTTTATACACTCTCTTTTGGGGGAGATAACATACTTATTTACAAACACTTTATTATTATAAGTTGTGTATAGTGTAACATAGTGTGTTATACCTTGGAAGCCCTCACACTTTCGGGTCGTTAATATTGGTAATTAGCGGAAAATTTTGGATAGTGCTACTCGGTCTGACGAGCCACACCTGTGCAACTTGAGCTTACATGGGTGCAATTTTGTCCTAAACACAAACATTGTCACTACCTAGTAAGTCATGACAGGTGGCAACAAACGAAACATAGTCAGCTTTGATAGTGAAATCAGTATGGTTATTACTTGTGAATATAGACTACTATCAATTTTAATGCACTTCATATGTTTTACAACTATTATTGACTATGTTAAATGCAAACTCTTAAACTCACCAACCATTGTGTTGACTCTTTTAATATGCTATTATTAGGTCGTTAAGTATGGTCGCTAGTAGGAGCACATCACTAGTCCAACATGCATTTCGAAGCTTCTGATTATGTCTTGACATTTGGATTTTAATTTATGTGTTTACAAAAATTGGTTTGGCGTGTGTTTTGCCAATGTTACACTTTACATACTTTGGGTTTGACTTACTTACAAAACACTTCCTCATAGTTTTAAAGTTTTAATCTCTAGTTTATTTTTAAATGTTGCATATAGTGTCATTCTGAGTAACTAATGCCTGAGATCCTGGTTTGTTCACTCGCCTCACGGTAAAACCCCGCACATGAATTTTGAGGGTATAACATAATGGGAGGTTGCAGTAGATAGTATTGTTTGAGTTGTTTCATTTAGCAATTCCATTTAGTTTTGGACTTCGTGTTACAGTAAATTGTCTAGCTATCCCTTTTTAATAAATAATTTATTTATAATGTGATTGGAAAATTCTGTTGTGATTTCAATCCTAATGCAATTTATCTTCTTATCAGTTTATTTTTCCACGAGACTCATGAATTTTATTAGCAAGTGAGGGGTTTCATCCTTCGATACTAAAAATAAAACCCAAGTAACTTTGGAAAAATCATTAATAATAACCAAAACTTACATGCCAATTCTTAAACAACGTTTGTCATTGATTTGAGAAACACATAACAAGTTGGGTTTTAATTCTAAAACAAAACTTTTATCTTCAACTTAACATACCAGTTGACATTGTAACTTTCTTTGTAAATTTACCTCATGTTGGACCATGAAAGGATCATACATGCCAATTCAATTGGTGAGTTGATGGTTGTTTGCTAGAAACTCTCTAAGTCCAAGAAGTAATGCGGATGATGAATCTGCTAAGAAGAACCAAGTGTTGACTAACCGCATTTGTAAATGCGGAAGACATAGAACAAATGCTGACAAGTGTATGTTCTTTCGCATTAACAAATGCGAATAGTCAAAAAGATACGCGGACAAGACATGTTCATCCTCATTTGCAATTGCGGATGACCAGCAACAAATGCGCATAAGTATTTGTTCATCTGCATTACCCAATGCGGATGACCAACTACTAATGCGGATAACAAGAGAAGAAATGTTGATCAAGTTCAACTCATCTGCATTTGTCAATGCGGATGAACAGAAGAAATGCTGATGAAGACTTAGACTAGTTCTGATGTATAGGTCAGAGGTAGTTTAGTCATTTTGTAAAAAAGGCATATTGTCATCCAATAAATAGAATAGAAAACCTCATACATTAGGTGAGTCTTGATAGAAAATTAGAATATTTTGTATTCTAGATTCTCAAGGTGTATTATTATTGTTTAATGCCCAATCTAGACGTTTATTGTAATCAATCACCTTCATCAATATATACAAGCATATATGAGTATCTTCTTGCATTGAATGTTTATTCATTGTTTGTTTCTGCCATTCAATCTTCGACTCAATCACTATATTCGATCCTAGTGAGAATCATAATCTCACAACCTAGTCAATTGGTATCAAAGCCTTGGCTCTCGGTTCTTTTTCAAATCTACCCAAGATTTGAATAAAACTTGATTGATCTGGTGATCGAGTTGCTAATAGAGTGTTTTATCACCTCTATTTAGTAAACAACATAATATACTCTTCAATAGTTACTCTTTAACCATTCCATGCACTATGAAGGAGAGATATTCATGAATCTAGTCCCAACCCCAATGCTTGTTTGACAAGCTGTGGATGACCACATGTAGTATGTACTACCATTGGGAGGAGACCTTCCCTTTCCTGAAGGTCTTTACAGAGAAATTTCCTTCATAGCCCATTTGCTGAAAGGAGTGGTTAATAACTTCCTTTGGGAAGGACAATTCACCTTCCTCATCATCCAGCAGAAGATGGTTATTGATGATGGCTGGAGTGATGAAGATTTTCTTTCCTTGCATTGTAGCAAACAATGCCTTCTACTCATCCATGAAGACCTCTTGGCATGTCTTCTAGAATTCAAACAAATGATCCTCATAGAGAATATTTATAATGGTCAGGTAGGTGAAATAGTTTGATAGAGCCAGAAAATAGAAAACCTCTGAGAAACTAGAATCTTTCTTAGAGTTTAACAGAGCAACCTGATTATGTTACCAATAAAGTTGCATGGAGAAATTAGGGTTATTTCTGCGGTTTTTGTTGGTGATTTTAGAAAGCTTAAAGGTGAAGAAAATGATAAACAAAGGCAGTTTCTGGCTGAATTTGGGTTTAGCAAAGGTACAAAAGTAGAAGAGAATAAAAAAAGGGGAGGGAACCGTTGGTTAAATATATTAAATGGATTTCAGACAAAGTTAATGAAAGAGGATAAACTTTGAAATCCGGATGTCGGACCCCCCTCTGAAAAAATGCTTTCTTTTGCCCAAAAGGTAGTTTTCTTGAATGTATAAAATCTTCCGAAGGTCGTTTTTCTTCTAAAGTATTGACGAAAAGCTTCCGAAGCGAAATTTGCTTCAGAAGATATTCCAAAGAGTTTAGAAAATTTTGCTTCGGAAGAGAGTAACACTTGAATGTTTTAAAACAAAATTTCCGAGTGTTAATTGCTTTTGGAAGAAAATTCTTCTTTAAAACACACAAGTACTTGAGAAGAAGTTAAGTTTCGGAAGACATCTTGGAAATTTTTTCCGAAGGTAAAATCTTTTTAGTAATTGTTTATTTTGAAGACTTAAATTTCATTCAAAAGTAAATGAATATCTTTCGAAGGATAAAAGATCAAAATTTTCAAAAATCTAAGGAATGTCTTCTTAAAAGATTTTTCCTTCCATAGTAAACAAGGGATTATGAAAATGATAAAATAGACAACTTAGGATACACAGATTTTAGAAATAAAAAAATTAAGTTTTAAGAAAAGCTACTCAAATTTAATCATCTCAATAGCTGAAACAAAATATTTAAATCTTTGTTCATTAGAAACTTTGGTGAACAAATCAAAATATTGTTAATTTATGTTAACCTTGACTAGTTCGATCCATACATTTTTGTTTGTATTTAGTTGTCCCTACACAAAAGAGATGGTTAGTTACATTTGAAAACCCAAGCCTTATTGGTCTTGGGCTTATAAAAAAGTTGAAGGTAATGCAACAGTAATACATCCTATAGTCATGTTGAGGATCATTTCCTAATGTTGATGGAAAACGTTCAGTCACTTGGTCTTTTTATCTTTTACACCACCTTAGGAAGCTTAGACTTGACCTTTAATACTTTGAAGCTTTAGTGACTTCGGAAGTTTTGATGACTAGAACTTTAGAAAATTTTGCTAACACTGCAGCAGGCTTCAGTGCTTCGAAAGTGTTCCCTTCTTCCGAGACCAAATTTTATGCCAAAAGAAATTTTCAACTTTCCTTCATCTTCATTTTGGATCTTTCGAAAGGAAATTTTTCCCTTCCGAAACTTGTTTCTTCTTGAAACTCTTAGAAGTCTCTTTCTTGGTCAAGTGGGCAGTACCTTTTGGATTGTAAGGAAAATCCTTAGCAAGATGAGAGGTACTCTTTCTCCATCTACATCTTTGCAGATGTTGTGGAAGTTACTTTAGGGTGAGAACCACCTTTGAAGCTGGATGGTTCAGGTTGTTTTGTAATATTACACAACCGATCAGCATTCTTCTTGCTATTGGTATGAGTTGTACATAAACTAGAACCTCGGGTACTAGAGTTTAAGTTAGTGTCTTTAGTCTTCACTACTTCAAATCCTACGGAGATAAAAACATGTTACTGCTTAGAGTTGAAGGTGGCCTTGATCTCTTGAGCCTTCTTTGTTTTTCTCTTTCTCTTCCTGACTAAGTTTTTTTCTCATAGACTTGGTCATCCTAACCTTCTTACTCTCCTCAGAAGGATAGTGATCCTTCTTAGAATATTCTTCTTCACTCTTCTCAGAGGCATTTTTCACTATCTATTCTTCATCCATTTCGATCAAGTGGTCTATGAGGGGAAGCTCATCTTCACAAGTTCCATACCTACGAGATCTTACAGACAAGATTGTGTGTGGAGGAGCTATCTCACTAGATCCCAGTCCCTACTTATTCTAGATAACAAACTTTTGCATGCAAGGATAAGGATATAATGTTCTTAAAGGTCTATTCGTCAAGAACACATTTTTTTTGCCCTGGCTTTGCTGATCACAAGCTCAGCCTTGCATTCAGTCAAATTAGTTATGAGATCTTTGATTTGAGTCCTGTAGTTTGTATGCTCATAATTAAGAGTTGAAATAGTTTTCTCTAAGTCCTCTATCTTCAGTTTATAATCATTTCCAGCTTTTCTAAAGTCACATTTTAAGATTTTCAAGGACTCAAGATCAGATCTCATCTCTAAGTTATAGGACCTATATATATTAACTTTAGCAATACATTCGGGTGTATAGATATGTTCCAATACCTTTGCTTCATCATTGCCAGCCATTAATGCTTGTTTTGGAAAAGCATATTCCACCTAAAAGCTCTAGTCAAAGTTTCTTTCTTCAACAACACCTACAACTTGCTACTTAGTCTTCTCATTCTGGGTGGCTTTCTCAGTTTAGTTTGGTCTGGTTTGTGTTTGGCCACCATTTGTTGTTGGCGCCTTGCACTCCCTTGTAAAGTGACCCATTTGGTTACAGTTGTAACACTTACTTTGCTTTAATCAATCCCAATTTTTCCACTCGCTGCATTGCTTGGAAACTTCCTTCATGTCCGCTTGTAGAACTTCTTGGCTCCGTGAGTGAGAAGAGCCATTTGCTGGACTATTTCCATATACTCTAGGTCATCTGGATGGATACAGTCTAGGTCTTCAAGGATGAAGAGAAAGTTGCTTATGCTCTCATTAGAACACACAAAGGCATGTCAAGAGCTTGTTTCTTGAAATGGGCTTCCTTGAGTTTATCTTTCTCTTGGTGTCTTCAGGAAGGTGATGAAATGACCCTTTTGTGAGTTGTCAGGGTAGCATATAAGATGATGTTGTGGTTCTATGCTATCCCTTTTAACCACATGCAGGGCTGAACTCAGTTGATTGCTGGAGTTACCAGATTAACCTTGCATGTTCATCTCCATCTGGTATCCACTGAGAATACCGTACAACTCTGTCAGGGTAAGAGTACTAAGGTTCTCAGTCCTCTTATAAGACATAGTAATGTGTATATTGCCTAGGAATAGAGGGCATAAACTTCCTTACAATGTCCCTATTCTCAAGAGTCACTCCAACATCCATTAGAGTGTCCATATTCTTAACATACCTGAAGTATTGTTGAGTAATGGTTTCACCTGTTTTAAAAATGAAATTGTCAAACTGATTCTTTAGGAGATCCTTCTTGAGTTGTCCCCTCATACATCAGCTTCAGCGCATCCCTCAACTATTTAGCCATTTTGCAATTCTTGAAGCCTATGTATATAGAGTTTGGAAAAGTAGTCTGAAGGGTTGTCATTACCTTTTGATCAATCTTAACTTTCTTCCTTCCTTTATCAAAATAATCAGCCACAACTTCTGGAATCATACCACCTCCAGCAACAACTGAAGAGGTGCTTGGTATGTAAGGTCCTAAGACAACAGATTCCCACATCCTGGAGTCTTGTGACTTGATGAACCCTTCTATCCGTTGGCACCAAGTGTCAAAGTCTTCAGGAGTGATCAGTAGGGACTTTGTAATGGTTCCAGTTTCCATATCAGCTTTAGTGATAACTGCCATTTGATACGTTAAGTGTTTTATGTGTCTGAGGGATATAAAGATAGTGAGATCTTACAATCAAGAGCCTTGAATTCTCTAATACCAATTGCATGACCGTTTTGGAGGGTTGGTCACTTACAACACTAACACACAATGAAGAGGGTGATGTTTAGAACACTTAACAAATCAAATAGGGAACTGGTTAACACACAAGGATGCTACTTATACCACATGTAAGTATGAGACAAAACAAGGAACAAACAACACAAGTAAGATTGTTTTCAAGAATTTTGTGTATTGCTCTCACGTTTTTTACAAATGTTAGTAAGCATATTCTTAAGACATAAAGACCTAAGATACTTATACTACATCCTATAGCTAGCCATGCTTTAAAAGCCAGCTGTAAACATTTGAACTGGACAACAAAATCAAATGTAAAGTCAAAAGGCATATTTGTCTTTTGACTAGTGACTATGACATGCTATAGCTCGTATCCTAATATATTACTAAAAGGATAAAAGTACATAAAGTAGAAAACACAGACTCAAGACCTCAATGTACAATTTACCAAAAGCATGGACCTTTTCACCAACTTGTGAAAGTTGGTGAGTTAACAATGTGATTCAGCTTTATGGTAAAGTACATAGATAAAAGTTTGTCTTCAAAAGTCTTCGGAAGATAATTTGTCTTCACTTCTTGGCTTCGGAAGAATTTGTCCTTGAAGCCTTTTAAAACTTAACTTTAAACTTCAGAAGATGTTGGTCTTGGTTTTGGAAGATTTTACGCTTAGAAAAGTTTCTAGTGTATGGAGTAAAACTTCCGAAGTATCTCTACTTCTGTAATACAATGCATGCATGCAGGAAGAATTTGGATGTTTCGGGTGCATCAACCTTTATATAAACCTTACACCCTCTTTTTTCACATGTTCTACACTTAGAATCATTGAATTTAGTTTCAACTTTTATGAGTGGAACAATCGTCAAGTTAATATTGACGGAAGGTTTTAAGACACACTTTGATTAAAATCCCAAATCATAACTCATATATTGAAGAAAGTTCAAATTTCTCAACTGTAAGTTTAGCAAATAAGAGTTCATTCTTAAGTTTGTAAATTTCCAAAACAAGTTCATCATTTCATTTTGACAAATCATTATTTGTGCATTATTTATCATCAATATTAAGTTGTAATTGATAAATTAATTTGTTTAAACTTTCGAAGTTTACTTTTAAATTATTTTCATTACATTTATGTTTATGTTCTTTATATTGATTTTTTTCAACTTCCAAAATCAAGTTTGTAAGGTTTATACTTAAAGGCTAATTCAACAAAAGGAACGAAAGTGTTTTCGTCATGCATGCATGAAATGCATAGTAGAATTACTTTGGAAGATTTACATACCTCTGTGAAGATATTTTAAGTGTAAAATCTTCCAAAGCCAAAGACCAAATCTTTCAAAGCCAACGATAAAGTCTTCCGAAGCTTCAAAGACAAAGTCTTCCGAAGCCAAAAGACTGAACATTGATTTCTTCCAAAGATAGAGAGGACATTCTTTCCCTGATCATCTTTTGACAAAAGCTACCAACTTTCCGCTACCACTTTAAAGACTTACCAACGTATAAAAGTTGCTGAAAAGGTCCATGCTTTTGTAAACTGTAGATCATAGTTTCTTGTCAATAACTTTCTACTTTGTACCTTTTATCCTTTTGGTAATATATTAGTATGTGAGTTATGGCATGTCATCGTCACATATCAAAAGGCAATATGTCTTTTGACTGTACATTGATCATTGATCTTGTTGTCTGGATTAGTGTTTGTTGGATCTAGAAAGGCTGGTGCATCCAAAACCAAACACTTAGACTATTTTGGTGCAACAAATTAAGGACTTCCGAAGTTAAGTATTGAGCTTGCGAACACAAAAGGAGTTCTTTTGAAAACAAGTGCAAGATCAACCGCCTAAAGGAAACTCCAATTTCTGAAGACAAAGTCTCTACTCTTCCAAACCATCAACACTTAGAAGAAATAAAGACTACAACTTCCAATGTATGAAGTCCCAAGAAAGCCTCGAAAGGAGTAGCTACTTCCGTAGTATAAGTGGCTTCGGAAAAACAAGTTCTTCCGAAGATAGTTAACCTTCAAAAGTATCTACTATGAACCAGTGGACATAAGTATGGTCTCTCTGACACTCCGTTGCAGGCCTCTGAGGTCTTTTCTTAAAACCAATGTAGTTGACCATAATTTTTTCCACTATTCACCTTTATCTGTTAGTATAGTCGCCAACTTTAGTTGGCGACAAAAGTTAAGTCATGGACATGTCATGACTATCAAATCTTAGAAAAGATATTATCTAAGATACCTTAACTATAGCTTTGTAGTATTTGCTTTAGTTATAGGATTCCAGCTGGTATCAAAGTATATCCGGCTATAGGTGATAGTATATATAGTTTCTCACTGTAACTCATGTAATATGCTTGAAATAGTCTTGTAATACTTTGAGTTGAGAATTAATATATACAAGTACCTTGAAAATTATTTCCTTGTGTTTTTTGCTAGTTACTATATATCATCAACTCTTAGAAGAGATTCTGCTTCATCTAAACCAGTGTGTGTGACTAAGTGAGTCTGAGAGAAAAACTAAGTGTTAAGTGACACAAAACCTATCCTACAATTGGTATCAGAGCTTTTTAGGTTCTTGATTGTGAGATCTTACTATCCAAATCAACTTGTTTTTCATTCCTCCTTTCACCACACTCTAAAATGGCCCTCAACCAATAGTGTGAAGTTGAGATGGGGACGATAACTAAAGCATCCATCATTACCCCTGAAAACTTTAGATCATGGAGCAGACACATAGAAAACTGCATTAGGTATCAAGATGGAAAAAAAGTGGCAATCTATTGTTAATGGCCCCTACAAGCCAATGGTTGCTACCCAAGGTGGAAATTGAGCCATGATAAAGAAAGCCGTTGAAGACTACTCTAATGAATACCGAAAGAAGATGGACATTGATAGTAATGCCATGACTATTCTTATGACTGCTATACCAAACTCAATTATGGTAGGGTTTGAAAACTGCAGGTCAGCTAAAGAACTATTTGATGCATTATCTCAAATCTACTCTAGCTCCAATGACTCAAAGAAAGATTCAATGAAGTAATAGTTTGAGAACTTCACTTACATTGCTGCAGAGACCCTTAGCTAAAAATACTTCAGGTACATGATCTTCTCTCTTCCCTTCAGTCCGTGGGAATTGACCTTGAATTAAGAGATCTCACTCAAAAATTCATGAGTGCACTGCCAAATGAGTGGACGTTCTATTGTATCTCTATCAAGAGGATAAAAATCTAAACTCCCTTACCATGACTGAACTATATGGCATCCTTGATGGATATCGTGTAGAGATGGACAACAATAAAGGCCATCAGATGAGCAGACCTTTAAGCCTTCCTGCTAGCAACACTTTAATGGTTGCTGAAGGCTCAGGATCCACCTAACCTCAGCAGTACCTGACATTTTCTCAGTAGCCATCCTGCTCCTCAGGACCCTACATCATATTCCCTGAGACTTCAAGATCTCAACAGGTTCAACAAGGTTCTTTTTAGGACAGTTGTGCCTTTGTCTCAGGAGGTGGGTACTCTAATGATAATCATTATTGCTTTGATGATCTAGAGTGCTTTAGCCCGGATGATGTGGAGTATGTGGACATTGTCCAATAAATGGCTTTGCTGACTTACCGAGCAAAGAAGTTCTTTAAAATAACTGTAAGGCAATTCCCTCTAAATCCAACTAGCAGCAAGTTTGGTTTGACAAAACAAAGGCCAAATGTTACAATTGTAACCAACTTGGTCACATTGCTAGGGAATGTAAGGTTCCCAAGTCAAATCTGGGAACCTCACATGCCTCCTCACATACCTTTACACCAAAAGCCACTGGGAAGTCTACTAAAAACAGTTGTAGATCAAGAAGTTGACTGGAGCTTTACGGTACAGGTTGTGACTCCTGCTCAACCACTCATGGCTAGAATAGATGACAACAAGGTATATGAACATCTTTGTACTCCAGCTTGTATTGCTAAGATTAAGTTATCAGGACTTGAATATGGAAATTAAATCTGGTATTGAGTCTTTAAACATCTTAAAATCTAATTTTAAAAGGGATGAATCTGAATATCAAATGAAAATTTATGAGTTAGAGAAAACCATGTCCCTGTTAAAACATGAACATACTAACTACAAGAATCAAATCTAGGATTTAATATCCAAATTATCTAAGGCTCAAGCCTACCTTGTCACAACTGAGGCTCAAGCAAGGAAGCACACTATCTCAGAGTAAAAATTCCAAGCCATTCTTGTATCATCCTCTCACTCAAAGCGTTGTTCTTAAAATAAAGGTGGGTTGGGAACCAATAAAATTGCTACACCACATTCTTATGAGTCTATTAGACAACCAAGGTGTGGTACTGAAAAGCAAGAGGTTCCATGTGCTAACATACCTTCACATGAGTCAAAGAATGATGCTAGTTTGGAGACCATCATATGGAAGAAACACGTAATTTTACCCACTCCTACCAATGTTGATCAACCCCTGACCACCAAAGCCAGAAGAACCCGCGCTAAGGAAGCCATAAATGCTACCAAGAAAGTGGTTGAGTCCAAGTTGAAGATAGACCCAAAGCAAAAGGGTGTGTTCATATCAACTAGATTCCAGGTGGTTGGAAACTCTGATTCAGGAAAGGTGTGTAATACCAGCATTTCTATCCTACCAAAGGATCAAAAGTTAAAGGGAAATATTGTAGATGAAGAAAAGAAGAACAAGAAAATGCAATCTTCAAGTTCCCAGAAGACTAACATTTCCTGCATAATGTGTGGTCTGCAAAATCACATGGCTAAGGATTGTTACTACAATCCTACTAACACACATTATGCAAACAATGTTAAAAAGGAAGGAGTCAGTGAAGGTTTCTCATTTGGACTATATCAAATTGTTCAAGTGATGAAAAAGGGAAAACTTGTTTCTGAAGCAAGGTTGCTTTCGAAAGAAAGTCTTTCTTCTGAAGGGAAAATGGCTTTGGAACTTAAAGCTGTCAAGACTCAAAGAAACAAGATGGTCCCCTTAAAACCATCCCAGAAGAAGACATCTTCGGAAGAAAAGTTGCTGAAGACTTCTTCCAAAAAGAAAGAAGCTTCGGAAGAATGTCATGTTGCTCAAGCTTCATCAAGCTCATTCTCAATGATCAACCGAAGGATGGAATGGAAGATCAAATAAGATGCAATAGCCCAAGCCTCTTCTTCACAAACATCTATTAAGGATGAGCTTGATGAAGCTTGAGCAACAAGGTTTGGTTTTCCAATCAAAACTAATCATCTTATGTTATGTGCAGGGACATCCACATGACAAAAATAATAATGTATGGATTGTGGATAGTGGATGCTCCAGGCACATGACAGGGAATAGATCTCTCCTCAACAATTGGAGGTCCTTTCCAATTTGGAGGTGAGGCAAGAGGATATATTTCTAGAAGAAGGAGTATATCTAATGGTAATTTCAAAGTTGACAAAGTTCATTTTGTCAATCAGCTTGAACATAACCTGTTAAGTATTTCTCAATTTTATGATCAAAAGCATCAAATACTTTTCACAGAACATGAGTGCATTATCCTGAAACCTAGGATGACCATTCCTCAGGAATTGGTACTTCTTAGATCTCCCAGGAAAGGGGATATGTACAAGATAGATATGAACAATGCTTCCCCACTGGGTGAAGTATCATGCTTTCTTTCCAAAGTGATGATGATGAGTCAACACTATGGCATAAAAATATTTGTCATGTCAATTTCAAAACCACGAATAATTTGGTTAAAATAACTTGGTACAATGTTTGCCTATAAAGGAATTTTTCTGCAAACATAATTGTGTTGCATGCCTGAAAGGGAAGCATCATAGAGCATCTCATAAGTTCAAAGTTATTAACTCTATCACCATTCCATTACACTTATCGCACATGGATCTTTTTACTCCCAAATGTATATTATGCATTGGAAGGAAATCATACTGCCTTGTGACTATTGATGATTTTACAAGATTTACATGGGTATTCTTTTTAAGAAATAACGATGAAACTGCTGAAATGTTTAAATCTTTTATTCTTAAAATTGAAAATCAAATTGATGACAAGGTTAAGATAATCAGAAATGATCAAGAGACTGAGTTTAAGAATCAAGTTCTTGACTCATTTTGTAACTCAAAATAGATTGCCAGACAATACAGTGCTCCTAAAACTCCTCAACGAAACGGTGTTACTAAGAGAAGGAACGTGACACTAATTGAGGCTGCTCGGACCATGTTAGATGATTCAAAGTTGCATCTAACATTCTAGGCAGAGGCAGTCAGCACTGCATGCTATGTGCAGAACAGGGTTTTTGTTGTTAAGCCACATGAAAAAACCCATTATGAGCTATGGAATAAGAGGCTACCGTTCATTGGCTTTCCAAGGTCCTTTGGCAGCAGGTGTACCATGCTTAACACAAAGGAAAATTTGGAAAAAATATTGAAATGTCAGATGATGCTATTTTTGTTGGATATTCCTCCAACTCTATTGCTTATAGAGAATAGAACATTAAAAACCAGGATTTCGAGGAATCATCTAACATTATTGTAAATGAGCACACTCCTTGTGTTAGTGGGAATGACCCTGATCATATTTTTGTCATAGAATTGTTTCCCAACTATTCTAAACCATCTTGTGAGAATGTTTCAGCTAGAAAAGGTACTCAAAGTGATTCTAATGATGATTAATTGTTTGAGTTACCCAGACCTTGTTAAAATTCTCTAAGAGTAGCAGAAGATCAGGCTACCACTATCTTAAGATCTGATAGTATGACAATCTCAAGAGATAGTGGAGCCTTAACCAGTGGTCCACCTAGTGCGCCTCAAAACTCATATGGTGACAATTTCACAACACCAGGCAGATAGAAGTAGCATTTTGAGGGAATAGGCAACTGTTGATGCTGCCTCCCAGCCAACAGATGATGATGGTGTTTTTCATTCATTCAATCAGTCCTAACTTAATAAGTTTGAAACAATAGCTAGTCCAAGTGTTCAAGCTCCTAAGCAAAATATGTCCAACCTGGATCTATCTTTGCAACTGGAGGTGTTTCTCAGGCTTAGGATTCACAACACTCATCCAACTGAGAACATCATATGAGAAGTCTTTGAAGGTGTGAGAACAAGGGGACAAACTCACAATGGGAATCTCTACATGTACTCATGCTTTTTGTCTTAGATGGAACCTAAGAAGGTAGAAGATGCCTTGAAAAATAGTAGCTAGATTGAGTCAATGCTAGAGGAATTGTTTCAATTCAAGAGACAAATGGTTTGGAACCTATGTCCACTACCATCTGGTTAAGTACCTATAGGCACCAAATGGGTTTTCAAAAACACGAGAGATGATAGATGATTGATAATCAAGAACTAGGCAAGATTGGTAGTTCAACGATACACTCAAGAAGACGAAATCGATTATACTGATGTATTTGCACCTGTTGCAAGACTTGAGGCAGTTAGGATCTTCCTTGCTTATGTTGCATCCAAGAATTTCACTGACTACCAACTAGATGTCAAGTGTGCCTTTCTATATGGGGATATAGATATGGAAGTATATGTGTACCAATCTACAGGATTCGAAGACCAAAAACACCCCAACTGTGTGTGCAAGTTGGATAAAGCTCTATATGGGCTGCACCAAGCACCTAGGCTGTGGTGTGAGACATTGTCTCAACTTCTCCTAAAGAATGGTTACACTATAGGTACCATTGAGAAGAATCTCTTCATAAAGAAGTCTGAAAAGACATTTTGCTCATCCAAGTCTATGTTGATGACATCATATTTGGTTCCTCAAATGACCAAATATGTAAAGACTTTGAGAGAATCATTAAGAAGAAGTTTGCGAAAAGCTCTATGAAAAAACGGACTTTTTCTGTGGAATTTAGGTGAAGCAAATGAAGGAAGTGTTCTTTATCAATCAATCTAAGTATGTCAATGACATTCTAGAAAGATTTGATATGAAGGATTGTAAGCCAGCCAAAACACCTATCCCAGAAACCATAATCTATGTCCCGACTCAAAGGGGGAGGATATTGATCAACATCAGTATAGGGTGATTATTGGTTCTCCGATGTATCTCATAATAGTAAACCTGATATTATGTTTGCAACATGCATTTGTGCAAGATATCAGGCTGCTCCAAAGGTGTCTCACCTAGTTGCTGCCATGAGGATCCTCAGATACCTCAAAAGAACACCTAAATTAGGTATTTGGTATCCAACGAATAGCAATTTCAAATTCTATGGCTACTCAGATAGTGACTATGGTGGTTGCAACATCAACAAGAAATCCACATTAGGAGGATGTCAATTTATTGGTGGATGGGTCATCTCATGGCAATGCAAGAAGCAATCATGCGTTTTAACATCTACTGCTGAAGCTGAATACATTGCTACTGCAAGTTGTTGTGCTCAACTGTTGTGGATTCAGAATAAGATGCTTGGCTATGGATTCAACTTCATGAGCACTCCTATCCACATTGAATACAACAGTGCTATCTCCATAACTGAAAATCTAGTGAAGCACTCCAAGACAAAGCATATTGATATCATGTACCATTTCATTAGAGATATTCATGAGCAAAATCTGATTAAACTAGTCAAAGTTGACTCAAATACAACAATATGATGTCGGAACCTTTTAAATGGTTTTTAATATGACCACCCCTGTCACATCTTACCCCAAACCATCTTTTCACCTTATCCAACCCCCAAACCGCCATTTCACTCATTCAAATAAACCTGACTCATCAGTTTAATCTTTTTACCAAATTTACTACCCATAAGCTTCTTTCACCTCTAATTGACCTAAATTCAAACTCATCTCTCTACAACCGTTTCCCATAATGGCACTTAACCCTCAACACAACCAAGTCGTATTTTTGGATTCATCCATGGATGATGACTCCTCTGATATTATCTCCTTTCTCACCCAATCAATGTATTACACCGCTCTGACTGTTAACCCCATCGTTTATTCAAATCATATGGCTGAATTCTTGAGCAATAGTCAGGTTGAAACCCTAAATGGGGTTAGGGTAATCAGGTCGAGCATTTGTGGCTAGGAGTTGATCATTTCTGAACAACTCATCCGGGAGCATCTGGAGCTTCACGATAAAGGTGCTCCTATTGAATTTCCCAAGACAGACCTAGATGACATATATACCCAAATGGGATATGGTGGAGATGTGAGCAGGTCTACTATTTACAAATTCAATTTCTCATGCAACTAGAAGTTCTTGCTCCATGTTGTTCTCCACTGTTTTTATAATAAGTTTGGGGGATGGGATCGAATCCCATATGAACTAGGATGCCTAGTTCTTGGGTTGGTGAAAAGCCTCCGCTTCAATTACTCAAGGTTTGTGTTGAATAACCTTATGGTGAAAAGACACGTTCTTTATGTATCCCAAGTTCCTTCAACATATTATCAACTGTGAGCTAGACCAGAGTCAACTTATCTATGCAGTTGTTCTACCAGTTTCTCAAATGAGGCTAACCATCTTCAAGGTATTGAAGAGAGTGTCCACCAACTACACTGGAAGACACACTATTCTTCTAGGTATGATTGAGCCAATGGCTCCTACTGACATCCCTGTTAACCCCACAGGTGATGAACCCATACCAACAACTACTCTCACATCGCCAATTATTGGTCCATGTGATCGTATTACAGTGCAAATGATGTTATGAATTGTTCGATTTCTCACAAATATACTAAACAATAATTACAAAGAAGATTGAACACAATAAGAACTCATTCATAATAAGACAATGATCAATGACAATCAATAACATAATGCACAAGGATAATTCTTTGTATTAACTGCTTTGAAATGGAAACTTGCAACAATGATAATCGATTAGGGTTTTGCAAGCTTACCTACAATAGAAAGAAACAAAACAATATATAGCAGTTTATAGTTTCGCAGACAGTTTCGCTGTTAGCGAAACTGCACAGCCGAAATATAGTTTCGCTAGACGAAACATAAGTTTCGTCAGGCAAACAAAACAACAAACTGTGAGCGAACTTATAGTTTCGCTCACAATTTCGCTAGACTGCCAAAATACATAAATCTAAGTACCTACAAAAGGAAACTAACAAAAGACCTATTACAAGTAAAAGTAAACAATCTAAACTAAGGTGAGTCCAACCTATACATGATCTTCAATACTCCCCCTAGGTTGGAACTCACCATCTTCACTCGGCTTGATTAGTCTCTTCAGCTCCAGTGCCTTTGTTGCTTTAGATTAATCTTCAGCATCT
>BJCM01100110.1:0-10234 GCA_018326385.1 Flaveria bidentis
ATCATTTCTTATTTTAAAAACACAAGTCATGCAAAAACAAGCATTTCAAGAAGATATACAATCATTTCTCAATCATCTCGAATCAAGTTCCTAGTTCTCTTTTCATTTTTATTTACTTATACTCTCCCCCTAAATTTTTATTTTTGCAAACTTATTTTTTATATTTATTTTTTATTTTTTTTACTTTTTAATTTTTTTTTAATAAATTGTACAAAAATAAAAATTTATCAAAGAAGGTCTTCCAAATTGCACTGATATGAAGATAAAAGATGAATTATCAAGAAATATGCAGTGATTGAGAAGTGAGAACTGTGATTGTGCAGATAAAAATCCAGATTGTGGATAAAATACTAAGACCTTAACCTGTTTGTTCCGCCTCAAATTTTAATTAGGAACAATCTCTGTCAGTAAACCGGATTACTAACAGTCCTCCTGAATTGTTCCTGCACTCATTAACAGATTAGTTAGAGAAGGGAACCCAGGCCACCGTAGTCCTAGGTGTTCCTTTTGCATCAATATAAGAAACCTGTTTCGGCACACAAGCATTTAAACAATCAGGGATATCTGTATCCTTATTTTTAATTTGCCAAATTTGTTTCGATTCAATTAATTTGGATTTGAATGAATTAAATTTGGAAAACATTTTCTATTTAAGACCAGAAGGAAAATAATTTGGTTTTGAACCTTTGGTCATGTTCATCTTTGAATCATATGAAACCGGCTTCATATGAAAAGGTTTGGATAGAGAGTTTTTCATCCAACCTTTCAAAGATGTGTGCTTTTTACCTCTTGAACCAGAGAAGCAACTCGTGTTGCCTTTACCATCTGAAACATTCTTTGTAGACTTACATTTGGAGAAGGAATTCGTTTTGCCTTTACCATCTGAAGCAAGTCTTTGAGGGCACTTCTTTAACACATGACATTCTTTTCCACACTCAAATCAAGCCTTGAAAGGCTTTTGATGCTTGACTGAACCGTGTGATGCAGGTAGGGATAAGGATTGCTTTGAGCTTGTAGTAGATTCTTGCTTGTTCTGAATTTTCTCGTGATGAACAGGGAATGAGATCTTCACTGAATTACGGGGTTGTTTTGCAGTTGGAGATGAGATCAGTATTGGTCTTGATTTAGTTTTTGAAAGTGTTTGAGACTAGACAATTTTAGGTGATATCTTGATCTTTGATGAACTGACACAGTCCTCTGTGTTTGATTCATCATCTGAGCTTATCCAGTCTCGTATACATAGATATGCTTCCAAAGGATCTTGTTTGACACCTCCTATTGTGTTGGCTTCGATTATAAGATTCTGATTGCTTGATGATTCGACAACTGTTCCTTCTTTAACAAACCTGATAGAAACAAATGAAGGAATATTACATGTTTTGAATTTGTTGAAGAAGGTTGGAGAAGCAACTGATATTGGTTTTGGAACATCAGAAGTGGAATCGTCATTAATCTTCTTATCAGACCCCTGCCTGAGGAATCCCAAACCTACAGGAGAATCCTGCATATCTCTTACATCTTTAAGATTAACGCTGCTTAATCCTGCATTTAAATGATTAGTTTCTGCAGCTTCAATCAAATCATTTGTTAATGAGGTCTAGGGATTGGTGAATAACATAAAGTAGAAGGGGGTGGAACTGAATTAAATACAGTTTCGTCATTAGATTTATATCCAATCCCATGTTTTACCCGCGCCCCTTGTTGTTTAGCAATAAGCACATCCTTTTTCATGTGTGAAAGAGTCCATTTATCAAGCTTCGTTTGAAGCTTTATCGTTTTAAATTGAGCTAAAACAGTCCTTTCTTGCAAAATATTAATTTCAACGTTACGCTCCAAAATGGTTCTTCTTAAAAGATCATTTTAGCCAATGCTTCATTAAGTTTTCTTGAAAAAGCAATTTCATTTTTTTTTAATTCCTGATTGATTGTTTTTAATTCTTTTTCATTTTCCAGTAACAATCTGTTTGCCTTATAAATCCCAAATAACCGGATTCTGCAAGAAGAAGAACACATATCCTGAATAGTCTCATAAGGAAGACCCATGATAGTTTGTTCTACAACTAAGCTCTTTTCACAGTTGCAAACCCTTGTGATTTTTTGTTGTTCCTCTTATGTTACCTTCAGCATCTCATCAGTCTCAAATTCTTTCTTTCTGTTATCAGCTTTTCCAGCCTTATCATCATTAGTTCTCACAGACTCCGGATTATTGTCATTGTCAACTCTCAAAGTTTCACAGTTCTCTTCAATAGTTTCTCTGAATTCAAAATTTGAATTTGAATCAGTTCTCAATAACTTCAACTTTTCAATCATCTCTGTTTTATAATCAAGTATACTTGTTACAGAAGAAACAAGATCAGTATTAAGCGTGTGGGTTTATGTGGGAACACGACTTGCTGAAATCCGTTTCTTTGGATATCCAGCTCGAGATATTTTAGTCTGTTGATCATATCCATAAGTTTTGTGTTGACATAACCTCTTTCTTGCTTCAGCATTTTAACTTGATGATTCCATGCAGACGGAAGAGAGTCTAGAAGCTTTTGAATCTGTTCATGATTACTGAGATCTGGAACATGCTTCTTTAGATTATTTGCTACCTTTAAGAATCGATCAATCAAATCTGACAATTTTCTTTCTTCATTCCTACAAAAGAGTCAAATCGACTTTCTGCCATTGTGAGATTATCTGATTTACAGTCTTTTGAAGATGACATTATTTTAAAAGATTTGAACAATTAAACGCGCCTAATATATTTTTCCCAAAAATTGTAAAATAATTCTCCACCAGGAAAAATATTATTTTTAAATATCACGCTAGACAATCTTAGCAACTCAATTAATCCCAACTAGGGATAAAAAGTCATCTTTAACATTCGAATTTCGCTGAAGAAATGATAGTTTCGCCGAAATTATAGTTTCGCAGAGGTAGTTTCGCTGTGAACTCTAGTTCGCTGAGCCGACAGTAGTTTCGCTGGAAATTTCGGCAGCAGTTTCGCTAGCCAAATGCCTAAAACAACTTAGTTTCGCCGACAAGTTCGCACGAAACAAGCTTGAACTTTCGTTCAATGATACTTTCGGTAGCAATTTCGCTTGTAAATCACCCACAAGCACTGTTGAACTTCCGTTCGATGATACTAGTTTCGCAGGACAGCAGAAAACAACTTCAATGAGGATAACCCATGTAGTTTCGCTGGAAGAACTCGTAGTTTCGCTGGATGAACTGATAATTACGCTGAAAGAAGCTGAAAAGCTTTTTTAACATAAAATTAATCTAAAATCATCAAAAACTCAATGGATTTGAGATCTAATGATTAACAGAGCTTCCCCAATCAACAACCAATAAATTCAAGCAAATTCCATACCAAATACACACGAATTTGATCTAAAATTGATGAAAACTTGATATTGAACAAAAACAACCAAACCTCAACTTCTCTCTCTAAAAATCTTCAAATCTTCATGAAATTTGATCCAAAATGGCTCTGATACCAAATTGTAACTCCAGAATAATCACACTTGAATCAAATCATGAAGATTATAGATCAAAATATGATAATCACAATTAAAACCCCTTTGATCTTCAATTAGATTGCAAAATATGTTTACAAGTAATCCCTCAATCTATTGGTCATTCAACCATTTTCCAACACTAATGACAATTAACCTATTTATAGTCTAGACTAATATTCAATAATTGCACTTAACCCCCTAGACTTAGGCTAATTAATGGAAATTACATATAAAACATAAAAATGACTAAAACATATTTTAAATATATTTTGTTGACACAAAATATATTTAATACAATAAAACTCCTAGTCATCTAGAGCTTCAACGTCTCGTATCGGTTCTTCATCTCGAACGTGTCGGGTTTGACTTTCGCGATGACTTTGATCGTGATGTTGACTTTTGTTGATAATATAGACTATCTTGTACAGCTCCAACACTAAATTATCATTGTGTTCTAATAACTTTGCAAAATTTAGATCAATGCTATCCCTAAATTTGTCACATTCAGAACAAACATGTTTATCAAATAATTGGTCATTAGAACTTACCTGTGAGGAATCAGACGAGTCAGCCATCAACGTCGTTTCAGACTCTTCGTTGATTGGAGATTCTGAGTTTGTTACTCTGAGCTCTTCCTCAACCAATTGATTTACTATAGTCACAGCTTCTTCGATATCTGACATCGCTTGCTCAGCTATGATTTCACCTTCACTAGCAGATCCATCATCCAATGCCTCAACGAAGGCAATGTTTGAGTCATGCGGAGAAACAAATCGGAAGGACCAGTCTCACCCTTCATCACCTTGAGCAGTGAAGGCCTTTGTCTCTTTGCTTGAAGATGTAGTTCCACTCATGTCTTTGTCTTGACGGTTGAAAGTAGGAAATGGGTTTCCATTTCCAGTTTTCTTGGGCTTTACACATTCACGTTTAAAATGCCCCTTTTCACCATAGTTGAAGCGAGTGACTTTGGTTTTTTCATAACCAAAGGTTGTATCTTTAGTGGCTACTAAATTCTGCCCCGTCTTTCTAACAAACTTCTTTGCTCTTCTGACAACACTAGTAAGGGCCCACATTATGTCCATCCTTTCTAGCTCATTTTCGTCAACTTGCTCATAATCCTCATCTGCAAGATGACAATTTCCAATCTTACCGGCAACCAAACCATCGTAAGATTGTACAACCGCCACTAGAAGATCCATATGTTCTTTGGAAACTTTCACTGTGACATTACCGAGATTCTCTGTCTTTAACTTCATTGTATTTGCTTCAGGAACTATATATTGGGTTCCAGATGACCCTGACGTTTCGGTTCCTGAGGTACTAGTTTAGGAAGGAGCAGAAGAACTAGACACAAAAATTGTTTGTAACGGTGCTCCTGAAACAACTGGAGTTGGAACTGAGTTGTAAAGTGAAGGATTATGAAGATAAGCTCATATCTTCAACTTGTATTTCATTCTCAGTTCTTCCTCTCTTAACTTCAAGATGAAATCATTTATGTCTAATGTCACAAGAATGTCGTTTTGTCTTAGATTAGACACAAATGAATCCCATTTATCTGGAAAACCATCTGCGAAGCTTGAAACTTTATCTTCCATAGATGTTGTGACACCATGAGTGTGCAACTCACTCATCAGATGGTAGAACCTATCAATAATATCATCCAAGCTCTTATTCCCTATCGAGGATAAATTATCAAATTCCTTCTTAAGAGCTTTAGCCTTCAATGCTTTAAGTGTTGTGTTTCTATCATATCTCTTCTATAATGCTTTCCATAATTTTTTCGCCTGCTTGTTCTCAGAGAACTGATGAAAGATGTCTTTCGATATCGACTGTGTCAACAAGGCATAAAATTTCTTTTCAGCATTGAGTAGAATCTTTTGTGCTTCACTCATTCCTCCTAATGTTAACTTGATTCTATTAGCACTGACTGGTACCATGTAACCAGTCTTAATAGATGTCCAAAGATTAGGATCAACTCCATTTAAATAAATTTCAAACCGTTGTTTCCACTGTGGATAATCATCTAACGTTATCAGCTTTGGCGGTTTATTATGATTACCAATCTCATTCTCCAGAAGCAAAAGGTTTTGGATGCGAGAGTCCTTTCCAGCAGTAAATGCAACAAATTGATCTTCCATTTCTATAAACTTTGAACTTTTAGAACAAGACAGTTTCACTCATGCGAATGGACTATGAGTATGGGTCAATCGTGCGAATGAAGGCTGCGAATGAATTCAATCATGCGATTGGATTCAGTCGTGCGTATGAACAAGATGATTGGAATCAAATGACTGGAGTTGTTCAGTCGTGCTAATGAGGGATGCGACTGAGTTCAATCGTGCGAATGGAGTATACGATTGAGTTCAATCGTGCGACTGGACCAATCGTGCGACTGAAGGCTGTTGTTTTTTGTAAAATCGAATATTTTGACACTTTGACACAAAAACACGATTTTCCCAGAAACCCTAATATGTCGTATGATGAAAAAAAACTTTAATGCATGCAAACGTCGAAAACACCTTTAGAACCAACGTGGTGACTCTTTTGAATTAAAACATAGGTTTAAACACCAAAACTAATCGAATCCACGCAAAATCAAGAGCCAAAGCTCTGATACCACTTGTCAAGACCGTGTACGTATGGAATACTAACAGATTCTGCGTGAAACCAAATCAAATAGTGCAGAATCCTATTTGATTGGCGATCCAATCAGTGAGAACAATAACCCGATCGATGTAAGAATGAACTAAACATTAAGAACAAGTAGGAATTGATCAAGAACGAACTTTGAAGTTGGATTGGCTGTCTTGGACGTTCTGGACGGCTAGGGTTTTTCAAATGTTTCAAGTATTCAGAAAAATTATGAAGTGTTATGTTTTTCCATGAATTAAGTGGTATTTATAGGTTTGTAGTTTCCATTCGTACGACTGAACCATTAGCATGGTTCAGTCGTGCGACTGAATCATACGATTGAGTCATACGCATGACTGAAGGTTCAGTTGTGCGACTGCGTCAATCTTATGTCTCAATCATACAACTGATCTAGTCTCCTGGTTCAGTTGTGCGACTGGTCCATTAGTATGATATATTCATGCATATGGTCCATAAGTATGGTCCATTAACATGAATAGTCACCCAACTAAGTTGAACACATTACTTAATCATTATTGACTAAGAACTATATACAACAACCTCAAACCTATATAAGAAGTTCATACATATGAATTATACTTAACACAATAATAATATGAAATAATTAAACATTAATAAACATCAATCACATATTATATTTCATTGAACCATTACATTACACATGTGTAAGACATGAAAGACTTTTTCATTTGAGCACATGAACTAGGAACATCATGTATCTACAGTGGCCAAAGGAGGGCCTCAAAGGAAAAATGAATAGACAAATAGGTATACCTTGTGTATATAAAGTGGTAATTCACTACTAATATCGGTTTGAAATGTAAGTAACTAATTGTTAATACCCGTACTTTGCGGCAGATTTTCTTGTTGTATTCAAATTATATCAAAATATATCTCTAATGATTGTAATTTACCAATTGTACTTTTAACCATTTAAGTTTAGTTCCAAACACTGAATGGAAGGTTTGTAAGTTGGAACTAATGTGTATAAAGGTATTGAAATGCATGCAGAAATCTTATGGGTTACAAAATTAGAAATGGAATGTTTGATTTCATGTTATCTCACTACTTATTAATGAAATCCAATTTCAATTCAATCCTATAACTACTATAGTTTACTTTAAATTTAACATTACTCCATAACTAGCAAGGCATATTTGAAGATACAAGTTTCCGTTGTTCTAATAAAAAAGAGTTATAAGGTTTACACTTAAAGGCTGATACAACCACAACAACCAAAGAGCTCTTAGCATGCATGCATGAAGTATAGAGTAAAGCTACTTCAGAAGTTTTAGACAACTAAGTGTAAAATCTTCCGAAGCCAAAGACTAAATCTTCCAAAGCCAAAGATGAAATCTTCCAAAGTTTTAAAGACAAAGTCTTCCGAAGCCAAAGACTAAAGACTGATTTTTTCTGAAAATAGAGAAGACATCCTTTCTCTGATCATCTTTTGACAAAAAGTTGAACAACTTTTCGCTACCACTCTGAAGACTTACCAACTTAGATAACTTTGTGAAAAGATCCATGCTTTTGTCAACTATAGATTATGGTCATTAGTCTGTAACTTTCTACTTTATATCTTATATCATTTTTGTAATATATTAGGATGTGAGTTATGGCATGTCATAGTCACAAGTCAAATGACAATATGCCTTTTCACTATACATTGATCTTGTTGTCTAGATTAGTTTTTTTAGCTAGTTTTAAAAGTGTTGTAGGATGTAGTATAAAGTATCTCGGGTTCTTGTATTTATTTTTATACTTTGTAACACTTGTAATAGAACTTGAGAGCAATATACAATATTTTTTAAAACCATACTTATCTTGTTCTTGTTTTTTGTTTTGTCTTTTACTTATGTTCTTTGATATTTAACTAAAACCCAATTCCTTGTTTGATCTTTTCATTGTGAAACTGATTGTATTGACCATCCTCAAATGGTCTTGCAAGAGTAAATTTTTGTAGCAATGGATCAAAAAAGAAAAAAATGGCTAACTAATACTAACCCCAATTTCTTCTGATTCCATTGCTCTTTGCTTCCAATCCGCCAATTATGAAATCAACCATCAATCTGCCAAACCATAAGTAAGTGTAAGCACCATGTTGAAATCATAAAAATCAAAATTCCTATTGTAAGTGTATAACAAATTCAAAAGAAACTAAGATGATAAATTTTGATGCCTTAGGCTTTCTATCAAAAGTTGAGATAGTTAGAAAACTGGTAAATCTCTAGCTACTAACTGAGCAGAGCACGATGAATCAACAACAAATAAAATGTATTACGATGGAATTTATCAGTCTTTATCATCTATGTAGGTAAACTTTATAATACAAACCTGCAATATATAATCAAAACTAGTATGAAATTACATCAAGCCATCAACTAAATTTAATAAAACTTAGTTTGAAGCCAAACTTATACATCTCATCAAAACATTACTTAAATGAATATTGGTCCAAATTTGTCAACGTATTAATCAAAACTATGTCTGATTTTTCTATGTAATTGTGATCCCTAATAGAAGATATAAAAAACAATTTGAGCTACTCATAACAAAGCACTAAAGGGGATAAAAGAAAACTATACCATTACCATATACAAACCATTACCTTTTTTCTTTTTTGGGAAATCCATTCTAATAAAAACGCAATAACTTGCAAGATTTAATGGAATAACATTAAAAGATAAACAAACCGAAACCAAAAAAAAGTTTCTTTATACAGATCAAACCAGATATCATTCTTACAATGTGGCGATATTTGGGAACTTGTACGAATTGTGATGATGAGAAAGTTGTAGATCCTCGTCGACATTAATCATGAACTATGCTTGCAATGAACACATCTTGGATTTAATTAGATTTAAAATAATCTAGGATTGTAAAAAAATCAAATTACAATTTTAGATTATTTGTTGCAGCCACAAATATCAATAAAGCAAAATAGAGACAAAATGTTACATGTTTAATTTTTAAATTTAAGCCAAAATAAAGAACACAAATTGGTTGATTGGAAAGCTCGGATAAGAGTAGGACAATCCATACAATTCCGATTCGCTAGCCTCAAATCCTATTTTTTTCATAGGGGTGAATTCTACGCTTCCTTATTCTGGTTGTAAAGCGGAAGAAGAGGGAGAAGGGGCACAACCCCACCAAAAGCCCACGTTTTAAACCCGAAAGGAATTGCAGATAAAAGAAGAATATTTTTTGCAATATCCATGAAGTGGAGTGACTATTCCAAATCCCCTCTTCTTTATCTCCCCCTTTTTTTCCTTTGGCTATTACCGGCCCAACATTGGATTTGTTTTCAAACAATACAACCAAGGTGGTGTTCATTCAATCAAAGCTTTTATGCCCTAGCACTAATGACTCTCTTTGAAAAAAAAGTAATGCAGGGAACAAGTCTTTCCTTTCCACTGGTTCTTGAAAGCTCTCAATCCCCGCTTCTCTCATATTTATTCTCCCTCTCGCATCGGTTCTGCATCAGATAATAAGCCCATACGCAAACTTTCTCTTTTATTATATTGGCGCCCGATAAGTAGGCTATTAGATTGACTGGAAAGCCTACCATAAAGGTTCCAATTCGAGCGAGAGCCCAAACGGGGGAGGCAAGAACATCTTGATCGAACGTTCCACTGCTCTGAATAATGAGGAAGACTTTCAAACTTGATCAAATCGATCGATAAGTGTGAAAAGGTTCGCTTTCCCGCCTATTAAGAGAATATGTCCCGTTCAAGCGGTCTCCCTTTCTTCATCTATACCAGCCGCCACACACGAGCCCGTAAAGGATTTTAGCGCCCCTCTCTAGATAAGAAGCAAAACGCACCATCATCTACAGCCCTTTCCTCTACCGGGGACTTCCACAAAATCAAAACGGGTGGCATTACCATAAACTCCACTTTTGTTTCCCTGGTATATATCCCTGAGTCATCTTATGGTTGATTTGTCACCCAACCTACTTTAACAACCCAAGGCGTCCCATTTGGAGAATGACCCATTATGGCATGGTTTAGTAAGTTATTCTCGCAATTCAGATAAGATTTGGACCGCCATATCTCTGAAAACATGGTTCTTCCCCCC
>BJCM01100116.1:0-17186 GCA_018326385.1 Flaveria bidentis
CATATTTTTTCGTCCGTAGTGTTAAATTTTAGCCCGATAGTATAAATTTTTTGCCTGGTAGTGTAAATTTATATATAAATATCGAGTTCGCCCCACCTGAAAAAAAAAAACATTTCGCCCCCACCCCCTTACAAAGTTGGTTAAGCTCCGCCATTGTTTGTACATATCATATATTGAAAAGATATGGAGTAATTGTGACAACTTCAAAAATTATTACTGTTTGGTTTCAAGTAAAGCTAATATTACGAAATGTTTTAAAATACTTTTAGCATAATAGTAATAAAATGATACATTGTAAGCTACTTTCCCAACTTTTTTTTGTTTATATAGATGAATTTAGGTAGATGTCGGTCAAGCCTTTAATTTCAAGATACCAAATTTTGCCCACTCCATTAACATACATATCAGCTCTATCTATAAGTACTTTTTCACCTATAACTTGATGTAACATATGTCACTTATATTAGCTTGATTAATGAGTTTAAATAATAATAATTATTCAACTTTATAAAAGAAGTCATTTACAATCATATCTTTGGATTGATGCCAATCCTTCATTTACTAATGCATAAAGAGGCTAAGGTAGGTAAAACTGTGACCATGTCAATGAATGAATAATAAAAAAACCAAGGGTACACGTAACAACTTAACTATATATAACCGAACCTGACAACTCTATTATGCCCTTCAAGTAGATTGTGGCACACCAACGCGAAGTTTCCCCCTAAAAGGGTCCAAGCGAATGAATGACAACCCTTTGATCGAATATTACGTAGCTGAGCAGTGATAGTACATAAAGAATATTGAGAACCGAGTGACGACCATATCTCAAATAAGATATGGATCGATCTCAAGGTTTTTTTTCGATGATAAAGCATAGGATTGGCAGCTAATTAAATTGAACAAATGTTTTCACACTATAGAGTAGGTGAACAAAGAAGTGTAACATACGACTCTTGTAAAACATATGTAATCCAATAAAGCTCAACATAACTATGGGCAAGAACATGATACTTAGCTTTTATACTTGATCAAGCAATAGACGTTTGTTGTTTTTTATAACATCCGCCATTTTTCAAAGTTTAAAACCCAAAACCCGAATTCATTTTGAACTTTCATGATTAAATTATTTTAATAATTATAATGGATCATATGCAATAAAGGTGACTTAACCAATATTGTGAATCGTTTTAGTAAAAAAAATTTAATTTAAACCATTAAAGAAATCTATAATAATAAGACGGTTTATAAAATAACATATCATAAAGTTATAAAGTCTACATGTCATTTAGGAGTTTTAACTATTAACTTTAAATAAATAATTAAAACATAAAGTCTTCTTTAAAAGTTATAAAGTTTTTATTTGATTTATTATTTTAAAAGTTTAGAGTCTAGACTTTAATTTGTAACTCTTAAAACTTGAATTTAAAGACTTTTTACATAAAATAACAAGAAACACAAAGACCAGGGGCTGAACCTGTCAGTTACCAAAAACCAACCACCATTTCCCTTTTCTCTCGTCCACCGCCGGCCATACTCCAACCGGACTGCGGCGAGTTCCAAAAACCACTAAAATTGGTTGATTTTTCATCCAAAAACCGCCTCAAATCATTCTAGAACCTACTTCGAACTTGAATGCATCAATTAATCGCATTTAATCGTCGTTTACCTGGTTAATCGAATACATAACCGGAACATCTTCAATCCACTAGCCGTTCGGGCCTTTAACATCAATAAAAAAAACTCAATTAATTCAATCAGATCGAACGTCTAGCTATCTCTAATCAAACCCAACACTCAATTGCACTTGAAACAAACCTAACCATCAAATTTCATCATTCTCCTCTGTCGCGACCTACACCATACATGAACACCATCATCCAGACTTCAAGACCTGAAATTGATAGAGGGCTTTTGCTCACCAAGACCCATGGAAGTCTTCTGCAACACGAATTTGATTATCATCAACGTTTGAATCTCAAACCAACTTTACCTTGGTCGCGGCTATCCTTATCACCATCTTTATCGAATCCAAACTCAAACACGTAAGTTTCACATATCATTATAATCAGTTTGACATGGGGAAACAAAGCCCTAATGTTAATTGGATTATCTCGTACGATTCGGTGTTCAATTGGATCAAATTGATTTTAGGGTTCTTATGGATTGGGGGTTATTCAGATAATGATTCTTATTAATTAAATTGCATTCTAAAACAAGTTCTAGGCTTCTGCCCCACCGGTTTCAACCTTCAACTCTCACACAAGGGTCCCGGGTTCGAACCCGGGGACCCTCCAATCTTTATTTAACCATTAGTTGTTTTATTCATATTAACTTGCATAAAATCTTAATATATTATTTAGTTAAAATAAAAATTATTTTATTAATGAAAATATATCAGAAATTATTAAGTTAATTTTTAAAGATTTTAAAACTTATAATTCTTAAATTTAATCATTTATTAAAGATTGAAAAGATTATAAAAACATTATTAAGCCATTTATGGGTTATATAGATATTATAGCTCAAATTTGGATTATTTTAAAAACAATTTAAACCTACGTATTATAAATACTTTAATTAGTTAATCATACAAATGATTATTTAAATAGTTAATAAATCTATTCCTTTAACTTTTATTTAAATTCTTGAAACTTATAAAACAATATATTACACTTCATTTTTAGTAATAAAGTTTTGTATTATAAGATCTTTATAATAAATCATTTAAAAGTTCAAAACTTTATGAAATGTTTTTAGATAATTTTAAGGTCATTTAAAATAAATATTAAATTAATTACCTTTATCAAATTTTAAATAATTAATTATTAAATTAATTATTTCTTTTCGCACATCATATCTAATCTTTAATAATTCAATAAATTAAATTATTGGATTCTTATTTTTAATTGATTAATTCAAACTTTATTTAACCGAAGCATAATCGATTGTCTTATTTTATTTTATTAGATATAGTTATTAAAAACCTCCAAATTCCAAATTGAAACCCTAGTTCACGTCTAATTGTTAATCTTATTATTAAACTTAATCTTGGAATCAATACATTTAGGTAACTTGTAAAAGAAATCGTTGGAGCCTCGTTTAAATTCTTATCATCACCTTATCTATATCTTGTGAGTTTCCTTGCCTCTCTTTTATATTATTTCACACCATTTTGGGGTGAAACATGTTAAACTTATCAACTTACACTTGTAAATATTTTATACTTGTTACGCACATGCAATTCATCTTTACCTTTTTATCATGGTTATTTGTGTTATTGTAAGTCTTATATGAGATACATATTTTGTTTACAATCATTAACTATTGCTAGCCTGGTGACGTCTTAGATCTTTGGGTCTGACAAGCCTATTTAGTGCTAATGCCGATGTATTGCATGCTCTTGGTGACGTATGCTTGTTCATCATGGGAACCAAGTACACTTAACCAATCTTATAAACTTGTAATCAAGTAGAGGTTTGGTTGTAACTGTATATGTTCTATAAATTTGCTAACTCATAACTATTGACATGAATTGCTACTTGTAAACTTATATATATATATATAAATATATATAAATATATATACATATATGTGTGTGTGTTTAACCCATGAGAACTCACCAACTTTCAAAGTTGACCATTTATTTTTAACATGTTTCAGGTCTACTACTTGAAGATCTCTTCGTCCTCGTATAGGACTTGGACTTAGTTAATTGAAAGTCTTATGTTGTTGTGTATATCTTGTTTGTGTTGTATTTACTTTATTGTCTTGTAATGTTCAATAAAAATGATATTTAATATTATTTCAAATTATTTGGTTCCATGTGCTATGAACAATCGTTTCACATTCGTCCGCCTCGATTATTCCACCGTCGGTCGGAGTGTGACATTTTTGAAACTTCAATTGAGAATACTGGGCCAAAGGAAAGCATAATAATGTAAGTAGCTAGTGGATCGACAATCATTAGGACATGTAGCCGGATCACCATTTGTAAGGCCCCGTTCTTGGGACGCTTACAGCTTGTCATTCATTGCACATAAACACATATATTTTCATTAAAGTAAAGAAAATACTGCAGCGGAATTATTAAAACAGACATCTCATTTCATTATAAAATCTTTTGCAAAACAATAAATTGTTATCAAATTTCAAAATACGTGTTGCATTACATCACAAAAGCAAAATAAAATTGGATGCCATCCCAAAAAGAGCCAAGTAGCTGCCTCGTGCCATCCTCAGCAACTTTTACCTGCCAACTGGAAACATATAAAAGTCAGCGTTATTGAGTGCGTTCTAGTTTTATAATAAAACATACTTTACTTTCATTTAAAATCGTTCTTTACTCTTTATCAAATCATACTATATATATATTCGTACATGATCACACACCGTAGGTACACATAGATTATATCATTATTATCTTCCTTTACTGTTCATCACATTATTTCTTTATCTCTTTACCTCTTTCCGGATCAGTGTCATCAGCTATACCCCAAACGTATGCACAAAACGGGTTGAAGATCATAATTGACTTCCACAACGCATATAGCCTGGCACCAGCACTGGGGCAAGCGACAAAGATCCCAACTATATACTACACCTCAAACGTACACACAAAACGGGCCGAAGATCATAATTGACTTCCATAATGCACATAGCCTGGCACCAGTACCGAGGTGAGTATTCATCATAATCCACGTAATACATTGTTGGTCAGTCACAAAGACTAGACCCCTGCGTGCATTCTTATGGGTTAGATAAACCACACACAGTTGAGCTTATGACATTTAGAGTCGTGCACCTCCGTACATTCTGCTTGCAAGCCTTTCGTACTTCATTCGTTCATTAATGCATACATTCTTTCATTTCGTTCATCTTTTCATTATCTTCCACTTTTTGTTACATAATACTTTTCAATTCATTCATTAACATTCAACGTAAAGCCACGAGAAAATAATCAAGTAAATCAAGGAACATAAACAGAAACATACAACATCACCATACAAGGCATAACAAACATGTATAACATACCACCTACATACCATCCCGCATAACATACATCATCATTCATGCCCATCATAACGTCTATGACCTCAAAAGTCGCCTTACATGAGCCCCCGGGAACCTCCCAAGTCAAAGCTTACCTCTACGCATCTCCCCGAAAGTCAGAAAGTTAAAGTATGCTCTTTTTGGGCGCACAAGCCCTACTTGGGCGTATGGACACCCTTCAGTCGCATGACCTCCCAGGCGACTGAACACTTAGGCGAATGAACATCAGGTGATTGGGTCATATGCGAATGGACCTAATGCGGATGAGCACTAATGCGGATGGGCATTAATGCGGATGGGCACTAATGCGGATGGGCACTAATACGGACGGGCACTTATGCGGATGGGCACTAATGCGGATAAGTACCTAGGCATATGGACCCTCAGTCGCACGACTCACATGCGAATGAACCTCACTCGCACGACTCACATGCGTATGGACCTCAGTCGCATGGCATCCATACGCATGGACTTCAGTCACATACTTTTCGGCCGTATGGCCTTCTGTCGCATGTCATTCGGTCGCATAGCCCTAGATGATGTAGAATGCAGTTTATCCCGAACCTAATATGCACTTTTCGGCCTCCAAGTCCTCTCAAACCTGTTCTAAGCCCAAATCAACCATCCTAAACCTTGGGAACACCTACCACAACACCATTCAAGCACACATAAGCCTGAAAACAAACTCCACCCGCATCACACACAAACACACACATACGGGTTCAACACACACACTTCAAAAATGGGTTTTATTATGTGTTCCAGCCCTAAATCAGTTGAAAACGTGTAAAGAGGGGTCCTAAAACTCACATTAACAACTTCTTCGAGTAAAGCTTCTCACAAACTCGCTTGACTTCGACATTTGCACTTGATTCTTCAAGAACCCTAGGTTTTGCTCTTGTTACTTTCTCTTTCTCTTACTAGTCGAATGAAAAGGGAGAATGAGGGGAGAATGGGCTGCCATGCCCCTTTTATACCCCCACTCCTCCAAAGATCCTCTTGTTTTGGCAATTTTGGTCCCTCGACTTTGAACTTTATTTCTTTTCTTTCTTTTTCTTCTTTCTTTGGCTTTAAAGGTAAATAACCGGATGTTACAAGTCCACCCCCCTTAAATAGGTTTCGTCCCTGAAACTTGTTATTCCTCGAACAGACATGGGTAATGCTATCTCATCTCTTCTTCAGTCTCCCACGTAGATTCAGATCCCTTTCTGTGCTTCCACTGTACGCGCACAAGTGGGACCACTTTATTCCTTAATCTTTTCTCTTTACGGTCGATGATTGCCACTGGTTGCTCCACATAATTGAGCTGTTCATATACTTAGATATCCTCCAGTGGAACAATCATATCCTCATCTGCTAGACGCTTTCTCAGATGAGATACATGGAATGTCGAGTGAATTCCACTTAACTCATCTGGTAGCTCTAATCTATAGGCCACCTCTCCTTCTCGTGCTATGATTCGGAAAGGGCCTATGTATCTCGGGCTCAACTAACCCCGCTTTTTAAACCGAATGATACCCTTCCAAGGTGAGACCTTCAACATAACCCTGTCACCCACCTAGAACTCAATCGGTCTACGTCATTTATTAGCATATGACTTCTTTCTATCTTTTCCTGCCTTCATGAAGGCTTTAATTCTTTACAGTTTCTCGGTCGTAGCCTCGACCACTTCGACGCTCCCTAACTCTTTATGGCCGATATCACCCCAACACACGGGTGTTCTGCACCTCCTATTGTACAACATCTCATAAGGAGGCATACCAATACTGGCATGATAACTATTGTTATATGAGAACTCAGCTAATGGTAAGTGGTCATCCTAACTTCCTCCAAAATCGATGACGCATGCCCGAAGCATACCATCCAGCGTTTGAATCGTCATTTCCGACTGACCATCTGTCTGAGGATGATAAGCCGTGATAATGTGTAACCTCGTCCCCATCGCATCGTGGAATTTCTTCCAAAATTTAGATGTAAACCGGGTGTCACGATCAGACACAATAGACACCGGCACACCATGACGAGTTACAATCTCCTTAATGAACAGATCCGCTAACCTCTCGGATGAATATGTCTCGCGAATCGGTAGGAAATGAGCACTCTTCGTCAAACGATCAACGATCACCCATATATCATCATACCCTTTCAGGGTACGCGGTAGCTTCGTAATGAAAACCATGGTGATGTGTTCCCACTTCCATTCCGGTATATCCAACAGTTGGATCTTCCCATATGTATTTTGACGCTCGGCCTTCACTTGTAAACAAGTAAGTCATTTACTCACATACTCCATCACATCACGCTTCATACCCGGCCAGCAATAATCTTTCTTCATGTCTTGATACATCATTGTAGCACCAGGATGAATAGAGTATCAAGTCTTATGAGCTTCGTCCATAATTTTCCCACGTAGATCCCCATAGCGAGAAATCCACATCCGTCTGAATCGGGTTCTAACACCGAGTGTGCTTTCACCCAATTCCGCAACCAGACCTCTCATTCTTTCGGAGTTAAAATGATCTTCTTTCAATGCCTCATCTTGAAACTCCTTGACCTACTTCCTTACATCAGAGGTCATAATCAATAGATATGCCTTCACCGGAATCGGCTTCGGTCTCTCTTTTCGGCTAAAGGCGTCCACCACCACGTTGGCTTTGCCCGGATGGTAATGGATCTCGCAATCGTAGACTTTTATGAGCTCCAACCATTGCCTCTGCCTCATGTTCAAGTCTTTCTGCTTGAAGGAGTACTTCAAGTTCTTGTGGTTAGTGAATATGGTGCACTTCGTCTCGTATAAGTAGTGCCTCCATATCTTTAACGCGAAGACCACAGCTGCTAGCTCCACGTCATGAGTAGGATAATTAACCTCATGAACTTTCAATTGTCGGGATGCATAGACTATAACCTTTCCTCTCTGCATCAACACACATCTCAACCCCGAGTAGGAAGCATCTGAATAAACCACCAAATCCTCGCTTCCATCGGGTAATGACAAGATAGGAGCTCGAGTCGACCTCGCTCTTAACTCCTCAAACGCCTTCTCTTGAGTTTGACCCCATACAAACTTTACATCTTTCCGGGTCAACTTGGTTAGTGGAGACGCAATCTTAGTGAAGTCCTGAATAAACCTCCTATAATAGCCCGCCAAACCCAAGAAACTACGAATCTCAGATGGCTTCTTTGGGGACTTCCATTGCATCACCGCCTCCACCTTTGTCGGGTCTATCGTAATCCCCTCTTGATTCACCCTGTGACCCAAGAACTAGACTTCGCGCAACCAGAACGCGCACTTGGAGAACTTGGCATACAGTTTTTCCTTCCGCAATGTCTCTAACACTTCTCGAATGTGACCGGCATGCTCCATCTCGCTCTTTGAATAAATCAAGATGTCACCAATAAAAACAATCACTGAGTTATCCAACATCGGCCGACACACTCAGTTTATCAGATCCATAAAAGCAGCTGGCGCGTTGGTCAAACCAAATGACATAACGAGAAACTCGTAGTGTCCATAACGCGTGTGAAAAGTTGTTTTAGGAATATCCTGCTTCTTCACTTTCAATTGATGGTAGCCAGATCGAAGGTTTATTCTTGAGAACCAACTGGCACCCTGAAGCTGATCAAATAGGTCATTAATTCTCGGTAAGGGGTACCGATTCTTCATGGTTAGCTTATTCAACTCACGGCAATCTATACACATTCTCCTGCTAGCGTCTTTCTTCTTTACAAATAAGACCAGAGCACCCCCAAGAGAGATACTTGGCCTGATGAACCCCTTATCAAGCAGCTCTTGCAATTGCTCCATCAACTATTTTATCTCAGTTGGAGCCAACTGATACGATGCCTTAGCTACAGGTTGGGCACCCGGTATCAAGTCAATCTGGAACTCGATCTCGTGGTCAATTAGCACTCCAGGTAAGTCTTCGAGAAACATATCTGGAAAGCCACACACTACCAGTACATCGAATAGTTGTGGTGTTGGCGTACCCACGTCCTTTACGTAGGCCAAATAAGCACTACATCCATGCCTTATACGCTTTCCCGCCACCGCCATCGAAATCACCTTCAGTATCGTAGTGACTCGATCACCATAAACCGTCACCAAACTCCCGTCGGACGCTGTCAAATGAATCATCTTCTTGCGACACCCAATGTTCGCCTCGTAGTCCGCCAACCAATCCGTTTCCCGAACTACGTCAAACCCGCCTATGGTCACCACGAATGGTCTAACAGGAAACTTGTGACCTTCTAATTCCACGTCACAACCTTCTATTATCTCAGAAATTCTGGTAGACTTACCTATGACAGTTTCTACATCAAAGGGCACATCTACGCTCCTACTACTAGCAGGCAGTTAGCACAGAAAGCAGTAGAAATAAAACTCTTACTAGCACCTGATTCAAACAACGCAAAAGCAAGAGTTTGGTTAACTAGAAACGTACCTGACACCACATCCGGGTTTACCCTAGCCTTCTCCTGCATCATCGTGAGGGCTCTGTGCTTGCCTTCTGTCCATCAGTTTCGATCGTCTTTCTTCCCCTGGAACTCCCGTCCCTTGGCTTCTTACAGTCACCGCTTATGTGACCCTTTCCACCACAGTTATAACACCTCTTCACCCCACACTCTCTTGCCAGATGACCGGGCCTCCCACACTTGAAGCAGAGGTTTGATCCTCGCCTGCACTCTCCAGTATGCCCCTTTCCACACTTACCACACCTTATCGTCTCCGCACCAGACATGGCCACACACCGGTCATTCGTCCTTTCCCCTTGCTGTTTGGACTGAAACCCCCACGTTCAACCCGTTTTCCATTCCAATTCTTGTTGCCGTTACTCTTCTCATTCACTTCAATCGCGCCCGTCTCCTTCATCGCCCTAATTACCTCAGTCACCATAGATGGCAAAATCGTCCGCATGACCTGATGTACTTCTTCAGCAACAACCTCTTTCAATATGGTCCTCAGACTAGCACTATCATCACTGCTTTCTGGGTGATGGATCTTGGGCTCTTCGAGTGCCATTTCAGCAGCCCTAGCCATGCTTCTCGTGACACGCAGTCCAACACCACGTCCACCACAACCTCCACCACGTGAAGCTTTCGATGATTTACCACCGGCCATCCTCTAACACGCTATAAGATTCAAACACCAACACGGTCATTCAAGGGTATAGCTCAGTTTATGTCAAGTATAGTAAGTCCCTAATTACAGTGGCTAGTTGTGATTAGCCACTTACTTTACTCTTCATACCCTAAGCATTACCTGTCCTGACTACATCAGTACCTAAATCTACAAACAACACATAACCACATAACATACGCACGTAATACCGATTAACCTTACAAAAATACCTGATGGTACGTAGCTACTCAGACTGGCATCCCTTCCCTTTTTCCATCCTATTTTCAGTTTAAGTTTAGGTTTATTTTAAAATTTTACCCATTTCACTTAAACTTTGGCTCTGATACCAACTTGTAAGGCCCCGTTCTCGGGACGCTTACAGCCGGTCATTCATTGCACATAAAACATATATTTTCATTAAAGTAAAGAAAATACTGTAGTGGAATCATTAAAACATACATCTTATTTTATTATAAAAGCTTTTGAAAAAAATACATCGTTATCAAGTTTCAAAATACGTGTTTCATTACATCACAAAAGCATAATAAAATTGGATGACATCCCAAAAAGAGCCAAGTAGCTGCCCCGCACCATCCTCAGCAACTTTTACCTGCCAATTGGAAACACATAAAAGTCACCGTTGCTAAGTGAGTTCTAGTTTTATAATAAAACATAGTTTACTTTCATTTAAAACCGTTCTTTACTATTTATCAAATCATACTTTATAAATTCGTACATGATCACACACCGTAGGTACACATAGATAATATCATTATTATCTTCCTTTACTGTTCATCACATTCTTTCTTTATATCTTCACCTCTTTCCGGATCAGTGTCATCAGCTATACCCCAAACGTATGCACAAAACGGACCGAAGATCATAATTGACTTCCATAACGCACATAGCGTGGCACCAGTACTGGGGCAAGCGACAAAGATCCCAACTATATACTACATCTCAAACGTATGCACAAAACGGACCGAAGATCATAATTGACTTCCATAACGCATATAGCCTGGCCCCAGTACCGAGGTGAGTATTCATCATAATCCACGTACTACATCGTTGGTTAGTCACAAAGACTGGACCCCTGCGTGCATTCTTATGGGTTAGCTAAACCACACGCAGTTGAGCTTACGGCATCTTAGAGTAGTGCACCTCCATACATTCTGCTTGCAAGTCTTTCCTACTTTCATTCGTTCATAAATGCATGCATTCTTTCATTTCGTTCATCTTTTCATTATTTTCCACTTTACATTACATAATACTTTTCAATTCATTCATTAACATTCAACGTAAAGCCACAAGAAAATAATCAAGTAAATCAAGGAACATAAACAGAAACATACATCATCACCATACAAGGCACAACATACATACATAACATACCACCTACATACCATCCCGCATAACTTACATCATCATTCATGCCCATCATAACGTCTATGACCTCAAAATTCAACTTACATGAGCCCCCGGGAACCTCCCAAGTCAAAGCCTACCTCTATGCATCTCCCCAAAAGTTAGAAAGTTAAACTATTCTCTTTTTGGGCGAACAAGCCCTACTTGGGCGTATGGACACCCTTCAGTCGCATGACCTCCCAGGTGACTGAACACTTAGGCGAATGAACATCAGGCGATTGGGCCCTATGCGAATGGACCTAATAGGGATGAGCACTAACGCAGATGGACACTAATGCGGATGGGCACTAATACGGATGGGCACTAATGCGGATGGGCACTAATGCGGATGAGTACCTAGGCGTATGGACCCTCAGTCGCACGACTCACATGCGAATGAACCTCAGTCGCATGACTCACATGCGTATGGACCTCAGTCGCATGGCATCCATGCGCATGAACTTCAGTTACATACTTTTCGGCTGTATGGCCTTTTGTCGAATGCCATTCGGTCACATAGCCCTAGCTGATGCAGAGTGCAGTTCATCCCGAACCTAATCTGCACTTTTCGGCCTCCAAGCCCTCTCAAACATGTTTTAAGCCCAAATCAACCATCCTAAACCTTGGGAACACCTACCACAACACCATTCAAGCACACACAAGATCGAAAACAAACTCCACCCGCATCACACACAAACACACACATACGGGTTCAACACACACACTTCAAAATCGGGTTTTACTATGTGTTCCAGCCCCAAATCAATTGAAAATGTGTGAAAGAGGGGTCCTAGAACTCACATTAACAACTTCTTCGAGTAAAGCTTCTCACAAACTCGCTTGACTTCGACTTTTGCACTTGATTCTTCAAGAACCCTTGGTTTTGCTCTTGCTACTTTCTCTTTCTCTCACTAGCCGAATGAAAAGGGGAGAATGAGGGGAGAATGGGCTACCATGCTCCTTTTATACCCCCACTCCTCCAAAGATTCTCTCGTTTTGGCAAGTTTGATCTCTCGACTTTGGGCTTTATTTTTTTTCTTTCTTTTTCCTTTTTCTTTGGCTTTAAAGGAAAATAAATGGGTGTTACATCATTAGAATAAGCATAGTGATACTTGTGGATCTCCAAGTCAACACATGAAAAATTAAACCATTAAGATACTGTAAAATACACTTGATGGTAACTATATGTTTTACAAGTTTCTATAGAAACCAAGAAATCTTGTTAACCGCGTAGGATTTCTTAGGTTGTGTCAAGACTAGATATTCAAAAAGATAAAAGTTCATACAAAAATAATAATATATTTTGTTTGGAATTACATTGGAAGTATCCGTCAATGAGTTCTAGATCAACTGGTTTAGAAGGAGACACCCTATGACTTTTCAATGTGAAGGTCATGGTTTGGTATCTTACTAGGTGCAATATGCTCCTAGTGGGCCAAGTGTTTTACCACAGTGGGCCTTTAGGTGGTGGGTTTCCCTTGGAATGGTAGGCGAGCCGGGTCACCAGCGCTGTCTGTGTTCGCGGGCGTGGGTGGCCTTTCGCCATTGGGTTTACCCGGGTGACCGGACTTAAAAATTATTCGTTGGCCGTTCAAATAAAACATTGGAAGTATCCGATTCATTTCCAAAGAAAAATAAAAAAAATATAACAAGTAATAATAGTAGTAATAGTAACAATAATAATAATAATAATAATAACAATAACAATAACAATAATAATAATAATAATAGTAATAGTAATTATAATACTAACAATAGTAATAATACTAACAATAGTAATAATACTAATAATAATAATAACTAACAATACTAATAATAACTAATAACAATAACAATAACAATAACAATAACAATAACAATAACAATAATAATAATAATAATTTGAAAGAAGAAAAAAAAATGAATACACCAATAATAATACTAATAGTAAATTAATTTTGTATTGAAATATGTAAAAATTGATAACTTTTTTCAAAGGTTCTGATATTCTTAGGGAATATTAATTATATAAAAACTAGTATTAAGGCACTTGCGTTGTGATGGGAGGCGTAAAACCGTGGCAAGTGGCATCAATGTCACACTACCTTTCAGCAACAATCAAAAACATAAATGATCGTATTAAAAGAAAAAAATGAAGCCAAACGGAAAGTAGACGTAAAAACGCTAAACCACGTAAGTGAAAACATAAAGCGTTAGAAACATAACTAAGTCGATCTTGGACTCGCACGTTACGATGGGGATGTTAAACGGGGAAGAAAATCAGCATAACGACACTGAACCACTGTACGTTACATGATGTTAACTCTCAAAATTTAGACCATAATGGAAACATTTGTAAAAGATGAAAAGTATTAGGAGTATAGTTGAAGGTAAAAACTTGTAGAAGTTAAATTGTAAGATATATAAAAGTATTGGGTTTAGAACAAAAACTTAAAAAGAAAAATTATACATGTATAACTTTTTATGCATATGACACAACAATTAATGAATTTATAAGTTGATAAATAGTAATATTTAAATAATATTGTTTTCAGGTATTGTCGGAAATGTGTCGCTATATGGTTTTCAGCCGCATAAGTATTTAAGAATTTCAATGCTTTATTTTTTTAATATAAATTTCTTCTTCTCTATTAGTATTCACTTGTACCACTAGTAGTTAATTATATATCTAATAAAAAACAATCATAATAAATAGTAACTTGCTGAATCATGGAGGTTCATTTGTAAGAATAATAACTTATGAAATCATGACCATTCATTTGTAATGTACGATTGTTAAGCATTCAGGACAATCACGTTCCACGTGTTCTTCATAAGCTAGATATTATAAATCTATTAAAAAACAAACCCAATGAATAGTAACTTGCTAAATCATGACGGTTCATTTGTAAGAATAATAACTTGTGGAATCATGGTCGTTCATTTGTAATGTATGATATGTTAAGCATTCTAAACAACCACGTTCACATGTAAGCTAGACATTAAGTTGATACATGGTTAAATTTTATGTGAAATCATGTATGTTGTTATATCATCCCACCATAATATGATTTTCATCCCCGCCGCAACGCAAGTTTCAAAGACGGAGATGGTGGACCTTGACATTACATTTCAATGGTGATGGTAGACATTGCTGTCAACCTTTTCGCTCGAGCAAAAGAAGCCGGTGAAAATCTTATTCTGAACACCGCAGATTAACAAATAGTTAAGGGCAAGAAAGAAGAATATTTACGGGACTTTTTCAAAGAACGGAAAGGAGTAGAGTCACGCATGGTGGCATGGAGAGGGCGGATAGTGCCATAGGGCGGTGGATGGTGGCTGGTTCAGTGGTTTGAAAGAACAAAGGAGTTGAATCTTTATTTGTAGAAGTTAGACGTAATTTTAATTTTTTACTTATTTATTTTAGTTTATTAGTTTATTTGCCTTTTAATTAAATATTATTATTATTATTATTATTATTATTATTATTTTATTAATATTATTAATATCATTATTATCATACTACTTTATTTCTTTATCAAATTTAAGTTTAAGTTTTTTAAATTTATCTTTTATTAAAGCATATGAAGTGGCTATACGATACATATATTAATTAGCGAGCGAAGAAAGAGTAAGAATAATAATAATCATAATATTTTATTGAACCCACTAAGAAATAATAAAAGTTATTATTGAATCAAAATATAATAACATAGCTTCTAACTTCGAATTTGAATAGTAAGGTTGACGATAGATTTCAACTTCAAATTGTATTCGAAAGATTGATGATGGACTAAATGCATGTAGGATCTTCAAATAGTAAGGTTGATGATAGATCAAATGCATGTAAAAAAAATTGAGATTCGACTTATTTAAGAATTTTGTAACTGGAGATGGGATGATCATGATTCGGTTTAGGTGGGATTTTGATCTTTGTATAACTAATGGTTTAACGGTGTTGTATAAACGTAAACTAAATCGATTCATGGTTTGACTGTTTGATTTAACTGTTGTGACATATTAAACCAATGCTCATGATAAGATGATCTACATTTATATGTAAATTTTGTTTAGAAATTAGTATATGTAAATTTTGTGTAGAAATTAGTATATGTAAATTTTGATAAGAAAGAGAAGGGTATATAATGTTTTCGTGTTTATTCATAAATGAGTCTAGTCAAATATAAATTTTTTTTGTGCTTATTTTTATGTATGTTTTGAGTTATTCTGCGTTTCAATGTAACCCTTGTTTGAAAACAGATATGGTCAAATATAATATGTTTTCATTCGACTGTATAAATTTGAGTTACTTTACGTTTCTACGTAAATTTAGTTTAGAATGAGTCGTGACAAGTATAAGTTATCACGCCACATATAGCAACACTACATGTGTTTTTTTACATACGTTTTGCATTGGTATATGTTTCAATATAATGTTGTTCGGAAAAGATTCAAGTTAAATATAACAAGCTTTTACCTAACGATATAAATTCGAGTTATCTACGTTTACACGTAACTTTATTACGAAAACGAGTTAGGTCGATTGTAATTTATAATTTATAATTTATAATTTATAATTTTGTTGCGGCAATGTGCGCCAAGTAAAACACTAGTTATGTTATAACACGACAAGGTTTTGCACCAAAACATGCTTTTGTTTAATCATAGCAATTGATTAAATATGATATATGTATAGGGTTGTTCATGAATCGAACCAAATGCAGTTTCGCTTGAACTCGGTTCGGTTTCAAACCGAGCGGTTTGGTTCGGTTTGAATTTGCAAATTCGAGCGCAAACTTCATGCTCGAACTCGGTTCGGTTTTAAACCGAGCGCTCGGTTTTGTTTAGTTTTGTGCGGTTTCGTGTTATAATTTAAAACAAAACTAATAATTCATTCAAAAGTTTTAGTTTTTATGTTCCAACCATAGTATCTTCACCAATGCTTGTGCAAATGTTTTTTTAGAACCAAATATTAAAAAATCCTAACATCAAGATATCACGATTAGAAACAACTGAATAATGTCGGGTTTCGAACTAGGTCGGACTTTAGACTTCGGAGGCGGATGTCGGAGTTGCATGTCAAAGTGCCGGAGGCAGCGCCTCGGCAGTCGGTAGGGAGGTGGGTGTAACATCCGGCTTTTTTTCAAACTGAAAACTAAAACCCGAACCCGTTTGAGTCAATCATGTAAATCAAATTCATCATTTAGTCATTTTCTTTATTTTTGTGTTCTAAAAAGAATAAATGTGTTACTTAATTAATTTAACTTAAATTCTATAATTTATAAAATAAATTTTATAAATATTAAAAGGTTATCAATATCTATAATATTTTAAAATATTCAACTAAAATAAATAATCAAATTACAAGTTCTTGTGAGATTTATAAAGTTTATAAAGATTTAATAAAAAGAACTTGTAATTAGAGTCTTCATAAATTTAGAGTTTAAATTGTAATTATTCTTTTATTTATTTAAATTATTTAATTTTATATTTATTTTAAATTCTAATCATAACCCCATTTTAAAAGACTTGTAACTCAACATTAACATCATTCATAACCTTCTCCTAACCTCAACTATAAAAACAAGGTTTAAGCCTCACTTTTTATTTGTTCATTCTTAAAAAATCTTAC
>BJCM01100120.1:0-14498 GCA_018326385.1 Flaveria bidentis
GTGCACCAGAATCGCCCGCATCTTCACTCGCCAAAGACTGAAATCATTCTTCCCAGTAAACTTCTCGATTTCAAACTTCGTCGTCACCATCGTGATTCTTCAATTCTTCTTCCAGCGACCAATCGAACCAGGTTATCGAATGCGAGCCCTTAACCGCGACTCTCCACCGTGGCTCTGATACCAATTGTTATGTAAACACACCAATTGATCAACTAAAGATTGAAAGAATCTTATTAAGAATATCAAGAATCAATATGAACAATGAATTTGAACTACAACAGATTTCGAAAGAAATCTCACTGCTTCGGAAGAAATTTACTCTGCTCACTGTGTTCTATTTCTAACTACCGATTAACGATCTTTTAAACTATGTAACAACTATCAAACATTGTCAAATATAGTCCCTCTACTTTTAAACAAGACTTCTACTTAACAATTAGACAAACCCCACAAGACATATACATGTTGTAGAGTTATTGTATTTCTCAAAACGGAAAATGAAACGCATGCATTTCGTGATCTTTCCATACAAGAGAATAAACTGTGTCATCTTTCCAATAGGATGTGACGAATATACATACAAAACTTTTCATCTTCATGTCTTATCCATACTAGACCACCATTAAGATTAGAATCTTAAAATTTGTATCCACTATGTGTTGTAAGCTTATAAAAAATCTTTAATGGTCGGACCATAAGTAAAACCACTGGTTGACATACTTATATCCTTAGTTGAGAAGAGAAAATGATATTATGAGATTGGTGAATTTGAAATCTTTCATCAGTTTTACTACCTGCTAACTAAACTAGGCTTCTTACTTTCTCTCATGATTTGAATGATAACTCTCTTGTGGTATAAGTGTTAAATTATTGTAGTGATATAGTCATCTCCATTAAGAATGGTGGCTACTTAAAAAAGTTTGAACTTTTGCATGTTGCAATCCAACTACTCGTCTGCTAACTATCTACATGCCATTCATAATGGTAACCTTGAGGTGGACTAGACAACTCTACACTAATCGCCACTAGGAGTGGCGGTTTCTCACTCATCGACAATGTTAATGGTGGCATGTCATATGATTTCAATTTTGTAAGATGACGTAACTTGTCCAAGCTCATCGTCAATAGGAGTGCTGGTGGCCAAGCTCGTCACCATTGGAAGTGGTAATGTCTTTCGGGCACATAACCCCACACTGACAAATGTTAGTTATATTTTTTTTTTATGAAAATAAGATAATCATTGCTAATGGTAATGGGCTATAAACCTCCTGTATAAAACCTCTCTATAAACAAACCCCCCAAATGAAAAACATCCTAAAATCAACACCATTTCTAGAAAAAAAATTCTACGACAACATTAACTCTTAAGATTATTAGTAACTACCATCACTGGTAGTTAAATATACATTTGTATCATAGTTTTAATGATGTTGTATCAACAAAGATATTTCTTATTATAATATGTGTTTCAAGTATTTATACTTGATAAAGAAATGATGGTCTTGAAGTATCTAGTAAAAATGTTTTTAATCAAATTTTTAGAACGACTTTTACAACAATTGTCCATGATAATACTTGAATCTTGGACCTTGAACATCATGAAGGGAGATATTTTATAAAACACTTTGGTGTTATTGAACTTCAAGTTCTTTGGTGTTTCTTATCAATTTGTTAGATGTTCTAATGTTATGATGGACATTAATGGTACAGATAAGTTTAGAAAATGTATAAGTTAGTCATTCTTAAAAATATATTTCTTAAGTTCGTAAATATATTCATAATTATATTTAAATTTAAAAGAGACATTCGTTGCCCTAAAAATAAAATGCATAGTTAAACTATTTTGATAATTTCATTACTATTTTATTTTGCTTTATTCCAAGCTTGGAGAGTTAGGATAATGGTAATTCATTTAAAGTTAGTCATAAAGCTTATTTTAAGGTCTCATCAATAACGGGTAGATACAAATTAGTTTTACTGTATTATTGTATTATTAAAAATAGATTAGATAAACTTATGATTCGTCTTTCTGAAGAAAAAAAATTAAAACAATACATATGAAATTTTTAAATAATTCTATTATAAAACGAAGAGATAAAAGTGTACGGAAAATGGAACCACTTCTTAAAAGGAGACTTGTGACTTGGTTCTGTTTCCCTACAAGTTGTTGGAAGACAGAGAATCTTCTGCTTAGATTCTTTTTATTAGTTTTCATTTTCGATCGGATCAAATATGTAACAAGAACCTATTAAATATAAATACGTGAGAAGAAATAGGTTTAATTCTTAATTTGAGTAATATGTTCAGAGTTGAAACATTGGGTTTTTTTGTTATGGGTTTTCTTCTAACGGGGTTAGGATTGTGGTCCCGACTATGACACGAATAGTTGGGCTCGATTAAGATAATACATATCTTTCGAAGCAGAATCGCACATTTAACGGTTAAAAAAATCAAATATGTAAGAATAAATTTTGTTTTCTTCCTCACCTCCCCCGTCACCTCTCCACCGGCGACATTGAAAAAACCACTAAAACTTCCACACGTTTGAATTTTTGTATTAAGGTGTACCTTTGGTTTTTCATATTAGTTACATGAGCTCTGCCCCGTGGGTTAAAACGTTTTAAATTTTTGTTATATAAACATGCTATATTAGGTTACTTGTGTATTACACATGTAAAGTAACGAAAAAAAAATTATTATATGTAAGAGATATAATTCACTATTTAAGATAAGATAAAATTAAGATTACATGTAAATAAATTAATTAATAAAACGTTTTTATTACATTTTTAAAGTTATGTTTTAGGAAAATGTTATCTCTTCATAGAATTTTTGTTGTTTGAAAACTATGATTTTTTTATTATTTTTATTATATAGATAATCTTTCGTCTTAAAAAAAGCTTCTTTCAAAAAACTTTATTTTTTCATGAAAATCTTGTTGTTTAAAAACTACGAAATTCAATTATTTTTATTTTTAAAATTTGTTTGTGGTTGAAAAAAATTCTTTTTTTAAGGAAACTTCTATTTTTTTAAAGATCGGTTTTAAGAAATTTCGTATTAAAAAAATATTGTTGATCTAGAAAATTTGCATAGCTTTGAAAGTTTTGTTTTTAAAAAAAATGTATTTTTAGTTAAAAGATCTAGCCTTTAATTTATTAAAAATTATGGTTTTACAAATATTGATTTTTAAAAAATCAGGACTTTTGAAACATATAAGAGAGAGAGAAAGAAAGAAGGAAGGATACATACATACACAGAAGACTACTACAAAGTGTGTTTTTCATACAAATTTTAAGAAATCCTTGCATAATTATTTGTCTTTATTGCATAATATTTTCATATTTAATTCTGTTCTTCTTGTGTGATAATTTTATCATTACATAATAATTATTACACAAGTATACATCTTTCTTATATGAAAATCACAACCCCCCCCCTACTTTGTACATTTATCACGAAAACATCACTTTGTAGAGAGAAGTGAAAATCTTTCTTATGTGATAATCTCACCCCCACCTCACTTTGTGCATTTATCACGAAAACAACACTTTGTAGAGAGAAGTGAAATTAGTTATTTAAATTTTCATGAAATTTGGTTTGAATTTCACATGTGAAATTCTCGAAACTTCAATCCCAACCACCGGCTCTACCTCTTGGATCCTGCTCTGCCTCTTGGACCCCGCTCTACCTCTTGGACCCCGCTCTGCCTCTTGGACCCGCTTTAAGGGCGTTGCCACAGGAATTCCCTACCAAAGGAGTGTGACTCCTTGAAACCCTATTTTCTAGGTGCTTCGCTCCTAAAACCGATGAGATTCTAATACTTAAATTCTTAATAAACTCGAATTAGTATACACTACTCTACATCTCCGAACTAATTTAATAAATATTATAATTACATTAGAGCATTCATAACCTATTTTTAATCCTTATCCATATAATTACACTAATAATCATTATTTTTTCTTTTATTTTCAATTTTATCATTACTTTTTCTCTCTGTTCACTCACAACCACTTATAATATATTAAAATTTTTATAGGGTTTTGAACAGTGTTTCCTCAAAATACAAATTGAACAGAAAATTTATTATATCATTCACTCATAATCACATATAATTATACCATATAATATATAAAATATACTTACATAAATATAAAAAACCAGTTATAAATACTCTTAATCATCCTAAACAATCTAAATACATCAAAATATCTAAGACTTTATAACCTTTCTCCTCTTTTCATTTCTCATCCCATTAGCAGATGGTGTACCAGATTGTCAGGAAATTAACATTTATTCCAAAAGTGAGGTGAATGGTTTTTATACAAATATATATATAATATATACATTATTGTATATGCTCAAAATCCACAGTTCCTGGTTCCCACCATTTGTGTGAGTGCCCTACTCCTAATCTCTGATCTCCTTTTCAAGACTCCAAAGATCTAACTTCTAATTACCAAACTCAGATCTTCTGCTAGCAAGCTATTATCCGGTATCTAACTTCTAATTAACAAACTCAGATCATCTTTAATCTTATCTTTTCAATCATCTTCTTGAACTCTTATTGTTTTCCCTTAAGTATTTTCAACTTTGCTGATAAGGGTTACAATCAAATCTACTTCTGTTCTAGTTTTGATGGTTTCTTAGGGATCTGCAGGAATCTGACCTGAAGGGTTTGTTTATATACTTATCACACACCTGAAAATAAAATTAGGGCTTTGTTGTTTTATATTTCTTATTATGTTTATTCTAAAGGAGTTACTACACAGTAGATCTTTTGGTTTTGTGGTAACCCTCAGTTCATGACTTTAGGGTTCGACCAATCTACACGTGCCACATCACAACTACCCTCGTGGCCTTAATTATTGAGATTGAACCATAGTATTGAAAACCCATCTAAGAAATGTGCTTTTCTTTCGTTTTCTTCATCACAAAATCAACTGATCATCATCATCTTCATGGGTTACAAGCAGCGGAGGTCACCGGTCAGTTTGTCGGGAGCAACAGTCGTTGTTTTCCGGTGTGGCATCATCAAGATTCACATACAAAACGCAAAAGCTTTTTGATGATGAGAATCTTGATGATGCTGCATCGGAAATAAAACGGCTATAAGTAGCAGATCAAGGTTGGTGGTGTCGAAATTTATTATTGTTGATGGTGTTGATAGGTGACTGACTGACCGAATGTATCAGTTTTCATCTCTTTCAAACTGGTTATCAGGAGAGATTGTTTTTTGTGTGTGTTTCTGTTTAATTAGTAAAGATTGTTACTTTCACTGTAGTGACCGTACTAAAACTATTTTCCAGATCTATAGTCTATTGTTATTGCTGGTCATGTTTTACGAATGAGATATTGCTCGTTACGTTTGTTTGTACGGTTGATTGTTCTTTTTGTAGGTTAATTAGGATGTTTGATATGATCTTATTATTAAAGATGTTAAACATGGTGATGAATAGGTGTAATTAGGACAATAGATTAACATCTTTTAGGTTAGTTAGGACAATAGATTAGCATCTTATGATTAAAGATCGATGTTAAAGGATGATGAATGAGGTATAATTAGGACAACAGATTAACATCTTTTAGGTTATTAGGATAATAGATTAGCATCTTATGATTAAAGATGTTATACATGATGATGAATGAGGTTTAATTAGGACAGTATATTAACATCTTTTAGGTTAATTAGGACAGTAGATTAGCATCTTATGATTAAAAAAGTTAAACATGATGATGAATAAGTGTAATTAGGACAATAGATTAACATCTTTTAGGTTAGTTAGGATAATAGATGAGCATCTTATGATTAAAGATGTTATACATGATTATGAATGAGGCTTAGAAACTGGAACTAATCAAAACCGAGTTTGTTCAGCTTTTAATTTCGAGCTACATATCTGGTTTTCTAATATCCTGAAAATCTAAAATCATGTTCTTCCGGTAGTCTTTAAGGGCCAGTCTAGTCGTTGACGATCTCTCTTTTCAGGATCAATCGAGCGAGTATTTTAGTATAATTCTTGTTAAACCTATTGATCTCATATTAGGATTATTCAGCTTAATTACTTCATAAGGTTAGTTATTTTAGATGTTATAATTTGGGTTGAGCTAATTAAACTTATCATCATATAGATTTACTTAAGCAAACGTGTCAAGGTGATCAATAAATTTATATGTAAAAAAGTGTTATATTAATGAAGGTACACCAAATGATATAAATTAGTGTCATAAGAAAGTCAGATATTAATTTGTTCATTTAGAAGCCCTAATCAGACCCAACTCATGTCTTTATGTATTGTTTTGTTGATTATTGATTAACAGTGCGTTAATGGTTTGTAGCGAAATCTTTGTATTTTAAAGAGTAAGTTGATCATGGCAATTGGTGAAGCCAAGTTTGTAACCAGAATATGATTCAACACAGGGCAACCTTAGAGCAAGTAATAAGATTGTTGATTTGTGAGCTTGAAGTCATGAATTCAAGCCGTGAAAACAGACTCCTACAATTGTAGTGTGAAGTTACGTACATCCAATCGTGAAATAATCCAGCCTCTCACTAGAACCTGTGTAAAAGCATCATAAGCTAAGTCAAGTAACGGGTATGCCCTAATGTGATTGATTAGCAATCTAATCCTAGAATTGATCAAATTATATTGGTACTTGTTACTTGATTAACTGCATATACGTGCTAACAAGAGGTATATCGTAAAGATAGTGATCTTCATGTTACATATACCTGTTACTATATATGAGCATTTTGTTCTCACTAATAACATTTTAAATCTTATATATATATATATATATATATATATATATATATATATATATACACACACTTGTCATTGTGGTACAAACCTGATCTTTATGCTTCAAGATTTGGCCTCTTATTAGCTTCTTGCTACCTGTTATTTGTTAATGAAATCATTGGTTACCTCGATCATTAAAAAACCAACATGATGTATTTATGTTAAGTCCATATGTGATGTGGTGCTAGCTGGTAGAAGTGACAATGAAATTAGAAAGATTGTGTTCTAACATATGTTTTGTTTATATGACATAATTTTTTGAGTTGTACCTAGCATATACAAGTAATTAATTATAACACATAAGTTTTTTTTTTACTTTTAGTTCTATGTTGTATATGATGTTTGGATATATATATGTAGCTGGCTTTCATTGCTTCTAGTGTCTATCTAGTAAGTCCATTTTAATATATTATAACGTAAGAGAAATGTTGTCTCGACGGTGTTCACATATTATTCATGTTAGATGTTTATTGTTTTACTTTTTTTTTTCTTTTTTTTTCTTTGACATGAATCAGCAACGTGGAGATTATTTCCTCTGCATAACCCATACGCCCCAAAAACACTTTTTACTATCAAAATAACATATACCACTTGTACAAATTCCTCAATATAAGTACTAGCACAAGTGGTGATGATGCGTAACATATGTTTGAGGTAAAATAAGTTTGTACGAAGGATGAATCATTAAGAGTTGATGTAAGAGCTAAGTAGACTTGCTTGTAGGAAAAAATGTGTTAGTTAGTGTTGTGGATAGACTAATATATTTTAGCATCCATAAATACATACGTACTAATATGTTCAACTATAATAGTAAATATAATTTGGAATCAAAACCATATACTATTAGAAAGATACATTAGTCAGAGGATAAATGTTTACTTTTAGTTGTTGGTGATTTTAAATTAAAATTTAGTCACGAACGTACATGTCACATTAATGTTAGCTTGCTAGTTTCTTTTTTAACATTTTAGTGTGGGGTGCTCGTAGTACTGCTGGCTGACATTGATCTGAGTCACTGGATATATACACACATCATCAAATATATCGACCACATCTCCAATAATGCTACCCAAGTGGTTTTTACATTTATAAGTCCATAAATTCTTTTTACTGCTTTCTAGAATTATTATATCAATCATTTTGGATCTCCCTAGCCTAAATGTGTCATCCATAGCGTCTCATAGGCTCTCACACACATACAGAGAAAGAGGGGTTAACGTATGTACATAAAATTTTCATGTTAAACGTACGAAGTTATTTAAGGCATAAATTTATAAAGTTTCTTTTTTAATTTAATTGAAGGCTTTTTTTATCATTGAGTTACCAATCTAAGTGGTCTTAGCCACGTTCATATATATATAGATATATAAATTAAATAAAGATATTCCCTCTAAATAATATATTAAACTAATGTTTAAATTTTAAAATTTAAGGTTTAAATTTAGAGTACTATATAAGTTTCATTCTCTTTTTAATCAAATGCTTCTTACATGATTTTCTCTTTTAGTCAAATGCTTCTTGTATCATTCAAAAAGGTTAACGTTTGTTTGTGACTTGACGAAATTTATTCTAATAATTTAAAATAAGTATAAAAAACATGACCACTTTTTAGTATGTTCACATCATTTTCACCTAAACTACATCGAGTATTGTTCATGTGTATTCACCACCAACAAGTTTATAATTTTGGTAAAAGTATTGATTTCAAAAAAGTTTCCTAAATAATTATTTTTAATACTATATAATGAAGATAATTTCTTTCTAAAAATAAATTAAATTATATGTAAAAAAACTTTAATAAGACTTAATTTTGTTAAAATATAGTCTAATTTGTAGCTAAACATTGTTAAAACTAAAATATTCTAAATATATATATAAAAGTTTATGTATATTTATGAATAATAATAAAAAATTATACTATTGTTTATACCTTAAATATATTTGTTATATATAATAATTTTATTGATATGTTAACTATAATATATATATTAGATTATACATATATAATCTATTATATATATATTTATTTTAAACCATGTAATACACGAGTATCTAACATAGTTAATAAATATAGAAATAAAAGTTAGATCACCATATAACAAATTAAATAAATGATTGTAAATATTTTTGATGTAAAGAACAAATAATTGGCTAAAAAGTTAATTAATCTGTAAGAAGGATTTTTATACCTTTTGAAACCAATATTAAAATATCATATAACCATATATTACAAATACTAGTTTGAGTAAACCCGTGTATTATACAAGTTTGATAAATAAAATATTAATATAATAAAATTTATTAATTATAAAATGATATTTTCAATATATGATATGACTGAAATTACATATCAGAAATTACTATAAGTAATAAAACAGTGATATCAACTTAAATTATTATTTTTAAACTTTTTTTCAAAAAAACAAACGTTTTGTTCAAAAACAAACTGTATAAAAATGTCATTTTTAAAATTTTTATTATTATAACTCTCAAATTTGATTATTTTGGTTTTTAAAAAATTGACTTTTTAAAAATATTTTTAAAATATTTTGTATTCTTAAAAAGATTTATGCTTTAGAAAAAAATATATATTATAGAAAAGTTATTTATTTAGATATAAAATAATAGATCTTTTTCTTAATTTATTAAATTTAAAAATGTGTTAAATAAAATTATTAGTAATTAAGGTAATTATCTAATAAGAGAGATGCGGAAAATTTTTGATAAAGATAATTGTGATGTTGATACGTGTTATCCCAAAATATTTTTTATTAGAGTATGAAGATGAAGGTTTTGAAATATCATATAAATTCAAACCTATTTCAAATATATCATGTACACTCCTTACAAAAATTAAATATCATATATACTCTTCGAACCAAATTTTAAATATCATATATATTTTTCTCGAATAACGAAAATACCAAAATTCTCGTAAAAATTTCTTTCGTTAAAAGAATTTACAGTAAGTCTTTTCTGCTAATGTTAAACTCAATGCTTTGTAATTTCATAATTATCTATTTTTATACTTTAATGTATTTTTTACAGAAAATTACACATTAACGAGGATCAGGCCGAGCCAAAAATTATTTCAAAAAACTTAGATTTTAAATTATTATTTTGATTAGGTATATAAGGTTTTAACATTTTAAAATTCTTAAATTTCTTAAATAAATTTTAACAGTAATAAATTATTAAAAAATTATAAATTTTAAAGATAAACCTAAATATAAATGTATTTTTTATTACTAACCATATTCATCGAGATGTTTAACAAGTGTTTGTTTTTTACATAACCTAAAAGACAATAGACTATCATCGTAAAAGTTTATGAATATAAATAACTAGCCTAACGACCCGTATGTTATACGGGTTGAAAATTAAAATTTTTATTAAAATATATTTAAAAGGTAATAGTCATGAGAAGATAAATCTATAATGTATAAGAATGTAAGAATTAAATATATGTATAGAATAAAATTACATGATAAATTTAAATACATAGAAAAAAACACAAAATATAAACAAATATCTAAAAAAAAATTGTATACGATGTATGAGGTTGTACTTTAAAGTTCTCCATTGTCATCCACTATAAACAATTTTAATCCATATTATCATATAACTCTTGATAATATGACATACAGTTGTTCGTAAGTAAAAACTAGTTGTTAAAAAAATAAATCTTGATAATCATTGATCCTTACTCTTGTTTATAATAATTGCAAAACACACGAATGGAGGAAATTGCCTTTAAAACTTAAACGGTATCCTTATGTCAGTAGATATCATGGAAACTTTAGGGATAAAAATACATTTTTTAATATTACTGTTAAATTTAATCTCTATTTTTAAGATAGTTACATACAAAATTTATAAAAGTAATAGATAAGAAGAACTTGATTCGGTAAGTAGCTTTTGAAATCTAGAAAACCACCATTTTAAAAGGTTATCTTGCATTTTAGTTTCTTAAAATGAAATTAAAATCAAAACAACGTGATATCAATTAATAAATTGTTAGTTTGACTTAAATATTTAACATACATTAAATGATGTAAAGTAATTTATAAATACACACGTGATAATTTTATCATTTGTTTACTTAGATAACATGTCTGTTTATTTAAACTCATTATAAAAAACTGTGAATTGGTTAAAAATGTGTACAAGCAGATTAACTTTTTTTTTAAATAATGAAAAATAATTGTATAGAAATATTAAAAGGTGAAGGTCGTTAATTTTGGTATTAATCAATGTTTGTTGAATATATTAATGTTGCGTTATATTATTCTAAAACTATTACAATTTTTGAAAATAGTTTTTCATTCAAAGTATACATAAATTGTTGGTTTAAAATAGCTTGACTTAGATTCTAAAAACTCATTATTATTTTTTTAAAACCATATTGCTGAGAAAACGACACATGATAATTATTTGCTGAGAATGTGTCATGTGACAATTTATAGTTTAAAACTAAACCACATTAGCAACATGATAAAAAATGATAAGAAATAATTTTCAATAATACTTTTAAAAGTCTGACCAAATTATATCAGTGTATAATGGCAGATGTCTAACAGTTTTAGCAACTTTAAATTCAAATTTTAAATTTTAAAAATTAAAAATATGATATTTTGAGAGAATGTTTATTTTAGATGATTTGATATTTAATAGTTATAATTATTAATTTTGTGAGAATAATATTTTTGGATGTAATTGATAAAATGGATAGCTAATTGTACTATTATAGTGTAAACGGAAAGTAATTAAAAAGTATATATATAAAATAGTAATGAGTTTATTAGTTGATTGACGAAATTGATTACTAATTGAAGTTACTATAAAATTTACACTAAAATCAACCATGTGGCAATTGTTTATTGAAATAATATTGATCATAATACGACACGTGGCATTGTTTGCTAAGAATGTGCCATGTGACGATACATTGCTTAAAATCATGACACATGGCTAAACCTTCTTTTATTTATTATATATATAGGGATATAGAGATAATAAATATAATAAAAATACTAATAAAAGAAAACCAACTGTGAAACAAAATAAGTAACTGATTTTGATGGTTTTATATTTTTAAGCCGGACCATGAACACAGTTATTTGAATTATAAGGGTCCGGCGTTTTTTTCTATTAGTATAGGACCTCAAAATTTTGAATAATTATTGGCCCTTACATAGAGTATCTAAAAAGAAAATATTCGGATCCTATAATCATTCTAGTTTGGAGTATATCATACATGATCATGTGGTCGAGTCTACATCCTTTATCCGAATAGATACTCTCTTTTTTATCTAAAGAAAAAGTTGTCATCGGAAAGAGTTTATAGTTAGCATGAAATTCATGTTAGTTTAAATTATGTCATCGATAAGTAACTAACATTTTAAGTTAGTTGTGTTAGAAGAAATCAAGCATCTAGATTGTGTTTTAACTTTTAAAGTTCTCTTACCGGAAGCAAGTCGATTATTGGAAAGTCAAATTAGGTATTTAAATACACTTTGACATGATCTTTTTATCCTATTAGCATGTTTATAATTAAGTTGATGGTTAATGCATTTGATCATCTCGATAAAATACAACACGGAGTAATAACACTAACTATTCATGTGATTATGGTTTTAATAATAAATATTAAGGAATAATTTAACTAGGTAAACATGTTCACATGGCACCCTCCAACTAAAGACTTTAATTAATTGAAATTAATTATAAATTTCAGATTAAGCGGAATATTAAAAGGATTGGAGGCCACTGTGCCCACATGCTAATGTCAATCTAGGATTGAACAAAAGATTCCACTTCCTTCTGCCAAATAACAAATCTTGTCACTTGAATCAGTTAAGTGGTATGAGTAAAAAACTAGAATATTATTATGTTTTAAGCCTTGTTAAAAGTGGTTTAACAGGGTTTTTTTTAATTAAAACAAATAAGGCATTAATAGTTTTAACTAATATTAAAGATGAATGAGACATGTATACGTTTATAAAGAAATACAACACTAATATATGTTGGTTAAAACTCAGGTTAAAATATGTAATATAACCGGAAAAACAAATAAGACTATATCTTATATCTTATGACTAGTTTTAAAAATGAATGATTTTAATTTGTTCGACTTTTCAGATAATTTTTAAAGATTAATCAGGCTCTATTACTTTTCATATAAACTGGTATTTCAAAAGAAATCAACAGTTATTACTATTATGACTAGTTTTAAGAATGAATGATTTTTGTTTGACTTTTTAGATAATTTTTAAAGATTTTCATTTGTTCACATAACAAGTTTTATGTTACTTAAAAAAAAAGGTAGGTTTTTGTTAAATATGACATTGTTTCCTTTTTAGTTAATCAACTTTCAGGACTTGCCAAGCTCATCGAAAACTTTAATGGTTGCATGTCGTCAAACTCAAAAACTTGAGTGTGAGACTTATGTTATATTTATATATAACACACAGCAGATGACTTTAAAACATTCAATTTTTAAAATTCATTACACAATTAAAAGTTTACAAACAGACCCTCGTCAAGGATGTTTATTGTCCCAAATAACTCAGAGATGTCTTGTCACATCTCACTATGGCTCGATCACGTTGAAACATGTAATAAAAGTGTGAGTTTATTTACTCACACCGAAACATGTAATAAATGTGAGTTTGTAGTTCAAAACTTGACCACGAATGAATATTAATATCTCCCACTTGGTTATAATAAATAATTCAATCATCTAATCTTGATATTATATAATTAAAGAGTTTGATTTGAACAAAATTGAGGAGGTTAAGGAGTGAAATCAAAAGTTTGGTTTAATAAATTAGTTATTTTCCGTTTATTATAATAGATAACTACTAGTATTAAGCTTCTTACGTTGTAACGCGGAATGCGTAAAACCATAACAAGTAGCACTAATGACAAACCATCGTCAGTAACCACTACTATCGAAAAAACTCGTATTAAAAAACGAAACTAGAAAAACATAAAAAATATAACCGAACGAATAGTATACGTAAAAAATTTAAACCACACAGGAAAAACACCAAACATCTAAAGCAATAAGTAAGTCGATCTAGGATCAGTGCCTTACAATGGAGCCATTAAACAGACAAAAATAAGTGTCATAACATTGAACCATACAAGTACATTGTGACGTATTAACTCGTAAAATTTATATCAAAACGTAAAACGAAAAATTAAGGACCAAAGTTGAAGGTAAAAACTATTGGGGTTAAATTGTAAAAAATGTAAAAGTATTGGGTAAACTAAAAAAGTTAAAGATTCAATTAAAAAAGGAAAAAGTGGATACAAATCACCAAACACATGATACAACACGTGATGCATACTAGGTTGATAATTAACATATATATAATTAGTTCATTTAAATAGAATTTGAGTTAGGTTAATTAGTATTAGTTAATGCGTGTATAAATATAAGTTATGTATTCAGTTTTAGTAATCAAGTTCAACAATAAGAAAAGAATCAAAGTATGTTATACACCTAGGGATGTAAACGAGCCGAGCCGAGCCCGAGCTCACTTAGGCTCGAGCTTGGCTCGTTTTAGTTTTAGAAAGCTCGAGCTCGAGCTCGGCTCGTTTAAAGTTTTATTTCTAAAGCTCGAGCTCGGCTTGTCAAAAAATTATTAGGCTCGAGCTCGGCTCGGGCTCGGCTCGTTCATTGTTAAA
>BJCM01100135.1:0-20561 GCA_018326385.1 Flaveria bidentis
ATAATAATAATAATAATAATAATAATAATAATAATAATAATAATAATAATAATAATAATAATAATAATAATAATAATAATAATAATAATAATAATAATAATAATAAAGCTCTACTGTATTGATCCATCACACCCTTTAATTTAGCCGATTACACATTAAAAATTAGCTCATTTTACTCAAATATGATTTGGTTTAGATACATCATCCTATTTAATTAGCCTATTACGCACAAACAATTTATAACCCATAAAAAAACAAAAGGTGTAAAAGAACCTTTTTTGTTAGGGCCCATATTTCTAACTAGCCCCGAACCCCTAAAATCTTAGCACCGGCTGTCACACCTTCGTTTATAACGGAAACACAATGATGTAAAGGATGGGATCGTCATTACACATTGTTAATTAATAGAGATGTAATAAATGATGAAAGTAAACGCGTCATGACGTCACCCGACACAAATGGAGACTTGTGTCGTAGTTAGTCAATTCCACAACAAACATAGTCATACAAACAAATAAGTATAAATCCTACAACCTAGGAACAAGTGAACGTAAAGTGAACAACAAATAAAAGTCAATGTAATTGTCAAAGACATCCGATGAATTTAAATAATGCAATCCTAAGAACCTCGCTAAGACATCATCCCTAGCTCTCCTCAAACATTGTTACTTGAAAAGATATGCTCAAAGGTCAACATATTGTTGGTGAGTTCGTAGGTTTAAATGGTAAACGTAATTGATGTTGTGCAATAGTTTTGTAGGACATTAGTGCATACAGTTATAAGCAAGTAATATCACATGTAAACATAAGCATCATAACTAAACCTACGACGTACACACAGAACTTGTCGGAACATATTCACCCTAGGGCCCGTACCTGGCCGCTATCAGTCCCAACTAGGATACTAACAAACAAAGATGGGGTGTCAGCTGTGACAACCGACAATTTCAGGTCAATACTCGACCTTGACTTGGTTATAATTACACCTATAATACTTGATTTTCAATTGAATTCCAATTATTGAAAACGTTTTATGCATTGCAAAATTTCATTCATTACATTTCATGCATCGGTGATTCGGCGTAATTACCATTTTTATACGCGATACAACCGACACATACACGAACGTTGGTGATAATTAATATATGTGTATTAATAAATAGTTTAAGGTGTTTTAAAGTATTTTAGATTCTATTGTTTCAAAGTATTTTAGATTTCAAATTAAATACATTGGAAAAGCTTAAATTTATAAATAAACCTAATCACGTAAAATGATATTTTACACGGAATGAATCTTTTTAACACAACTACTAAGTACATGATGTATCATTAACATACCATAAATATTAAATGACATGATATTATACAAGTACTTATACAATTTTAATGTATTTTAAAAAGTAAAGAGTAAAACTATTAAAATATATATTTACTATAATGCAACAAATACCACCCAAATACCCAATACTATATAAATTACTATATGTGATTTAAACCTTTATAAGTATTACTATGAATGCTAATATATATTATTCAAGTTATAATTAGTTAGTGAGTGGTAATATAATATTACAAAAATTGGGTTATAATTTGATGACAATTTGACCAAATTTACAAGTATTGTTAAATATATATAAACATGAGATTTTAAAAGAGAACAATATAAACTTTATAACTATATATTATGTTAGTTTAAAAATGATGACTAGTAGATGATTTTTAACAAAGATGACATATGTTTTTGTTGTCAATTTGACATGAGACTTAAAATATAAATTTATGGTTTTGTTACTGGGTTACTCAAAAGATGGATTAAGACAAATTAGTAAATTGACTAATTAATTTATTAAAAAGATTTCCTTTATAATATACCAAAGTTACGTAATAAATTAAAGAAACCCTAATTTAATACAAGAACTAGACAAAATAAAAGAATAATACTACTAAGAAATTATTAAATAATTATTTTGTGGACAAATATATATGTTTATACATGAATGGTAAAACATAAAAAACTAGTGATTTTATTTTGATGTTAATATTTCAAAATTTGCAAGTATAATAATATGATGCAAATATTATTTTACTTAAGAAAATAAGATTATTTCAAAACCCTAGCTTCTATAATTTCACATATAAATTACATAACTAATTACTAAGCACTCAAGTCACGTCTTGGGTCCAGTCAAAATGATATTTTATTACTCAAGTAATATGTCAACTTTAAGATACAAATATTTTTGAACACTTTCAACTGAAGTATAATTTATTAACATTCTTTTTAGTAATATATATATATATATATATATATATATATATATATATATTTCACAAATATTCATTTTGTGTCACAAACGGATCGTCGAGTCAAACACTGTGTTATCAAGTGTGTGAATGAAATATTTACACGCTTGCTTACATGTAGGAGCAATTACTTAGACATAAGTTGCCTTAATTATTCTAGGGAGAACTTAGGTTGGATTTTCTCGAGCACTTGGATACTTTCATTTTTGAGCTTAATCACTCACCTGACAGGTGAGTTTCATGGCCCTATTTTTACTTATTTTCATTTTGGGGGAGATTACATGTAAATTACTATTTTCATGGACACATTTATTTGTCAATGATTTCGCATGTTATATAAGTTGTTTACTTACCGCATAAAGTCCCCTGCAATCGGACCGTTAATTTATTTCACAAAGCGAGGTAATCATGGATAGTACTATTGGGTTTGACTACCCACACCCAAATTAATTACCCTAACCTTGACGGAGGTCTAAACAGGTTCATTATTAGCCTGTTCACACCCATGCTTACGGTAGGCATAGATAGGAGCAATTTATTACAGTTATAGTCTAGCTTCAGTTGCGATGCTTATATAATATTGTAGTATTGTATCATCGACAATCAAATCATAGAAAGCTTTGTGGTCCATTACATTGTTTACTGTTACTTTAAAACCTGTGAACTCACCAACTTTATGTTGACATATTTCGTGCATGTTTTCTAAGGTAATTGACATTGTATCAAGTTAAACTAGCTTGGGTCATATCGCATTTAGGACCATTCATGTTGTTTGGGACTTTTATTATTGTATTTGTCATATTTTGAAAACAATTACATTAGTTCTATTGTTTCCGTAATTCAACTCTGAAAACAACTTTGTATCTTGAAACTTAATTGTAACGTATGTTTACCAAATCATGTAGTGGTCGATCAATGACTATGGTTTCCATGACATTCACGCCCCGCGGAAACCGCCGTGGTTGAGGGTGTGACATCAGCCCAACAATACTATCAATGTTTGTCTGTCGGCTCCAACACCGGAGTTAAATAGTTGTGAATAAAGAACCACACAGCTAACTCATGCATGTACAAGATAAATACTTACAAAACAATAAACACAACAGTCCCAAAAATTGAATAAGTTTACAGCATAAAAAGGGTGAGCATACTTTTTCCCCTAGTTTATAAATATTTAGAATGAAAACGGGCCGCGAAACTCACCTTGAAATGTAATGAAAATACGTGAATAATAGACTTCAAAGGATGAAGGCAAACGAACAACACAGGCACCTATATTTAGTTTTAATTAGATCGTTAAATGTGTTTAATGAGAAAGGATACGTTCGGCCGGTTCGTTTTCGGCACACAACAAGCACTCAATATATATATATATATATATATATATATATATATATATATATATATATATATATATATATATTAATTATCCAACCCAACACAAAATTAGTAAAATAATAATAACAATAATGATAATAATAATAGTAGGCCTCATAATAACACCGAACACTGAACAAAAATCACCCATATATATGTATATGTACGGGTCCATATTCATACACATTTTGCACACACACACACATCACCTACATATACATATATTATATATAGTACACACCACACATACATACACACACGGTTCACACACACAAACACCTTCTTACACACACGTAACATGCACCAAAACACACACAAACATATTCATACACACACAAACATATTCACAATCACCACCTATTGTGGTTTATTCATACACATACACACATCACATACGCACACACACATCACAATGTACACACATTACACCCGCACACATACAACACAACACACACACATTACATACGCACACACACAACACAATATACACTTGGTGAAGAAAACACACACACGAACCCACACTACAAACGCACACCCTCGAGTCTTCAAACCCACACCTGATCGCACACAATAAGGGTTGTTTGACAGCTTTTTAATCAGCCTCTTAATGGTTCAGATGTCTGAATAGTTCAGCACTTAATGGTTCAGACTGTTTGTTTCGCGAGCAAATGTCTGAATTGTTTAGACATTTACCTCTGAATGGTTAAGCATCATACTAGTGTTGAATGGTTAAAATGTCTTAGCTGAATTGGTCAGACATTTGCATTTGAATAATTAAACGATATACTACCTCTTAATGGTTTAGACCTCTTAATGGTTCAGACCTCTTAATTATTCAACACTTAATAATTCACACCTCTTATTAGTTCAACACTTAATCATTCGGAAGTTGCCAAATAGCCCATTACACACACACACTACCGGTACACACACATCGTCGCAGCCACACACAACACACACAACACACATACATACATACAAACCAACACACACACCATCGCATACATACACACACACGATGTGCACACAGCAGCCGAAGGCTGCTGTGTTTGGCTTCTTTCGACAATCGACACACGGTACGCACATACGCATACACACACACGTATTTAATCACGCGAATCAAACTGAAGCAACCGAACCGATAATACGATTCAAACGTAACGAAACGAAACGAGACAAAACGAGGATCACGATGATCGGTTACCTGCGGAATGACTAAAAGGCAAGACGACGACAAACGACAGCGGCGGACGGTGGAGCACGGTGGTGTAGTGGCAGAGGTTTCACGATGGTCGCACGGCGGGGTGGGGGGCCTGGGGGTCGCGGTTAGGGTTTGACCAAAGAAAAGTTTTATATATATAATAATGGAATTTATACTTACGAACTTTTACTTTAGATTATTTATTCCTTAAGTTTAATTAAATTACACCCTGAACTTAATATTAATATTAATAATAATAATAATAATAATAATAATAATAATAATAATAATAACGCTACTAATAATCAATTTTATTATTTATTATTTATATAATATATGTCAAATTTGAAATTATAAAAATATTAGGGTTGACATGTAACGGATATACGAAGAGATCATATTCGAAAACGAATTAATTACGCAAAATAATAAATGCACGAGGAATAGGGATGTTCACGAACTGAACCGAACCGAACGCAGCTCTACTCGAACTCGGTTCAGTTTCAAACCGAGCGGCTCGGTTCAGTTTGAATTTACAAATTCGAACACAAACTTCATGCTTGAACTCGGTTCAGTTTTAAACCGAGCGCTCGGTTTTGTTTGGTTTCGTGTTATAGTTTAAAGCAAAACTAATATTCATTTAAAAGTTTCAACTTTTAAGTTCCATCCGTAGTATTTTCATCAATGCTTGTGCAAATGTTCTTTAAGAACCAAATTATAAAAAAAAATAATCTAACATCAAGACATCACAATTACAAACAATTGAACAATGTCGGCCTTCGGACTTCGGAGGCTGATTGTCGAAGGCGGGATGCACGATTAGATTATTGCAGGTCGGATTGTTGAAGGTCGGGGTTGCATGTCAGAGTGTTGGAGGTCGGGGGTTACATGTCCGAGTGCCGGAGGTCAGCGCCTCAGCAGTTGGTAGGGAGGTGGGGGATACGACGGACAACTGGAAAGTGGTGATGGGTGGAATGGTGAAAAGATTTTGAAATATGAAGTGTGATTTGATTAGATAATTAAAGCATTACATTTAGGATTGTTGATATTTTGATTAAATAATTAAAATTGTGGTAGGTAGTAAATAAATTATCATATATATATATATATATATATATATATAATATTAAAAACAAATTAAAAAATAATTCGAGTGAAACCGAGCGAGCGACGAGCGAGCGTACCTTTGCTCGTGCTTGGTTCGTTTTCAAACCGAACCGATCCGCTCGGTTCGTTTACAACCGAGCCAAAATTCGAACGAGCAAAAATCTAAACTTTTTTCAAACGAGTTCGAGCGAGTTTCGAGCATCAAACTATTTGAACAACCCTAACGAGGAAAGTTAACGAGTTCGAGTCAAATAACGGACCTATAGTGACGAATGTCACACCGGCCCTGGCTGTATGGTTACAAAATGATTTCAACTCTATGATTCGGATTGATTCCTAACCGATTCTTGTCAAACAGGTTTTAAGGTAAGTTCAGGAAAATGTTTTTTTTTTTCACCTCTGCATGGAAGTTGGGCCGTTGGGGTGTAAATTGTAAAACTTATAAGTGGGTTGAGAAGGTGGATCAAGTACACACATATTAACTCCACTAATGGGCTGTTAATTTAAACAATAGGCTAAAGTTAGTTAACTCTAATATGGGCCAAAGCCTATATATGGCAAGGAAGATTGTGAGGCGTGTTTTTTTTAATTTCAATTGTTTTATTTCTTGGCTGTTAAAAAAACCATTGTTTTCAATTTTTATCAACTTTTAGGTATTAAAGTTCTTTAATTATCTTTCATATGTATTAAATTATTTGATAAATTAAATAAACACTCCAAGATTTTTACATTTTTGATGTAGTCGCTAATAAAAACTATATTATCATATTAACACAATTCAAATGTATGTAGGGTGGGTTTATTTAAAACATATACTATTGTAAGGAGGGCGAAACAATACAAGGTAGGTTATGAGCGGTTGTCACTTAGGCATAGTGATAGTGGATTACTTTTTCCATCTTCTTAAAATTTTATTACCACGTTAACAATAAAAAACGTCATGTGTATATTGTTACGTCATATATAAGCATTAAAAAGCTATGTTAATCGATTACAATTACCATCCAATAGGGAAAAAACAAAAAGAAAAAACAAAACCTTATGCTCTTGATAACACAACCTACTTACAAGAGTTTATGTTATTCATTAAAGTGTTATTTGTTTTTTAGAAGTAAATGTCTATATTCTTCAGATCACATTTGTAGACATTTGACGAATAAAATGCATATCAAACCTCGGTAGGCTGCAAGAAGAAGATTGTTTGCAAGGTGGTGGTATTCTGCAGACTGATTACCTGTCAGAAATGAATCGAGTCGACAATGGCGGCAGTGGTAGAGCAATGTTGGCAGTGGCAGAGCAATGATGAAAGAGGCGATGGGGGCGACAGATCTGTGGAAGGTGGTGGTCTACGGCGGAGGTGAGGGCCAACAGGCCTACTAGAGGTGAGGGTGAGAAGTGGTAGTAGAAGGCGGGCGGGAGGTGTGTAAAGGTGGAGTTGTGTTTATGGAGGAAGGGGGTGGAGGTGGAGGTGGAGGTGGAGGGGGAGTTTTGTTTAGATTTTGAGGGGTAAAAAAGAGGTAAGAAGATTTAACAAGTAGGAAGATAATGTATCCACCAATAAAAAGTTTGAAAGACTTTTTTAATGATGCACGGCGTGTAAAAAAAAGTCAGAAAAACTTTTTATGTAAAAACAAACACCATCAAAGTTTACTTATAAGTTAATATACTTCTTTAATGAGAAAGATAATTATTACTTGCAATTTAAACACCAAAACTAACGTAATAGATTGATGCTATGATGATACGAATCAAATTAGATGCACTACTCATTACAACAAATATATGTAGTTGATTTATATGCAAGTGAAAAGATTGCTTGCAATAGAATAAATTGTTGTTTATTGGAATAATTAGATAATGATTGATGTCACATGCCTTTGGACCAAAAGGTTAGTCGCAACACCAACCAAATGAATACTTTTTTAAGTTTTAAAGCTTTCTCCTAACAATGATGACGACCACAACAATTATTAAGTAATAAATTATTTATTATGAAAGAAAACCTTTTATGATTGATTTTATTAATTTCAATGGACCACCTTTATAAATCCAAATCAATACTTTTATAGAATTGAACCGCTTTTTGTATAAGTTACATATTTTATTTTATAAAAAAAACAAATTAAGAATACAGAAAAGAAAACATGCCCAGTTGAGAAGTGATGTTTTGTAAGAATAGGACATTTTATAATTAAAATATTACTATAAAAAATCCGCCATATATTATGTTTAATATGTAAAAAGTCATCAAGTCGTGATTATATCTTGAAACAAATGCAGGAACATGATACATGAAACATAGTTAAAACTCCAAACAATACAATCTAAATGTAACACGATACCTTTGCATTGTATGTGATAATCAAAGATACATATACTATTCAAATATATTTCCAATACAAATGGTTGCACAAAATTCTCTTTTGTTTTAACACACAAGGATGATGAATATATGTCGGTTTATCACATACAAATATTCTAGACGTGACATATATAGTTGTATCTACTATTATGTTCAAGGATGTTTGAGCAAATAACAAATGTAGCTATATGCTAAGCACATTAAAGATTAAAGATTGATATAGTTAAAGCAAATACCTGTTTATAAAATACTAAATCAAATTTTAACAACTACCATTTTTGAACGCTCAAAAATCTATCTTGGATGCCTATGATAGGTTATGTTTATCTTTAGAGTGTGATGTCTTTATCTCCATTATAATAGATACTTTAAGGTTAGCTATGATAGTGAGTTCATGGTTATTTATTTATAGTTAAAGTACTCTCTCATACTTTAACACAAAATCATGCCATTTTGAATTATTTATAAACAGTTGTACAAAAGAAAACTTGAATGCAACACATCCTTCCACAAATACTTAAACATTTGCATATATACTTGAACATATGCAAATAAAGACACTTTAACATATACAAATGCGACTTTATAACTTATGTATAACGTGTAGATCGACCCGTAAGCATGTTATCTGGAACAATCTGTCGTCTTACTTAGTCCATTTTCTTCTTACATTATAACTAGTCATCTTACATGGTACTTTTTGAACATAAAATGATTCTATATACACTATACTAACTCACTGTGACAATTCATGAACAAATGCAATGCTAGCATCAATGTTTTTGAGACCGGATCGGACCGGCCGGTCCGACCGGTTTGACCGGAGATCGGTAAGATGGCCGGTCCGGTCTGCTATGATTCGGTTTTATCTAGTCGAACCGGTGGTCGGACCGGTTCGAACCAGATTTTGATTTTTTTTTATTTTAATGGTTAAAAACATGGTGTTAAACCATAAATTAGTATGTTGGATATACAAATATAATTAAATTATATATATAACTATAAAATACATATATAAATTACTTATATTTAATTACATATATAAATATAGTTAAATCCAGTACAACCGGTCCGACCACCAAACCAATAAGATGTCCGATTCAACGTCCGATCCGGTTCGAAAAACATTGACTAGCATAGAACAAACACGAATATATAACTCATGATCACATAAACAACTAGCATGCAAACAAAATTACAAATATCTTCAGCATAATGCTTTACTTGTAAAACATGCTATACAAAACAAATAAAATATTAATATAAGAAATTTATTAATTATAAATGATATTTTAAAATATGTTATGACTGAAATTACATATAAGAACTGAATATAAATAATAAAAAAGTGATATCAACTTTTTAAAATTTTATTTTTAAATTTTCTATTAAAAATAAACATTTTGTTCTATAACAAAATGTATAAAAATGTCATTTTTTAATTTTTTTATTATAACTCCTAAATTTGATTATTTTTTGTTTTAAAAAGTTGACTTTTTAAAAATATCAATTTATTTAAAAATAACCTCAATAAATACATTATTTCTTAATTTATTAAATATTAAAAAGTATTAAAATAATATTATTAGTAATTAAGATAATTATTTAATAGGAGAGAGAGGCGAGAAACTTTTGGTGAGAATGATTGTGGTGTTAATACGTGACACCTCCATTTACCATTTTACTAGAGTAAGAAGATTTGTATAAATTAAACAAAATGTCTAGAAGGCACATGCTATATTTCTACATTATCTACCTAGGCTCCACCCTAGAATTTAAACATTACTAGAATAATAGTTAATTATTTAACGATACATTAAATGCTAATGACTATTTATATACTCTTCAAATTATAAATAGATTTTTTGATAAGTTAAAACATATTTTTTTATTGAAAACATTACTTTTTTAGAAACAAAATTCTATGAAATATGAAGTTTATACGAAAAACTTAAAAATGACATTGTTTAAAATAAATATTTAAACAAACACTAGAGTGTTTAAATAAAATTATTAAGTAAAAGTTTTATAAAGACAAAAGTTTGGAAAATGTTGTTATTGTTTTATTACCTAAAACAGTTAAGTATATGTAATTTTAATCATATTTTATCTTAAAAAATATTATATAACTTTTGTATATTAATAAATAACTATTAATTTGTTATTTTTATTAAACTCGTGCAATACACATGTTTCTATACTAGTTAGATAATTGATAATATAACATATGTAATTCTTCAATCATGTTATATAAAGATCCGTAAAATGGTTTGAAGGTTGATCTAATAGGAAATGGTTTTGTTTAGCACTTCCATAATTCATTGCACGTCAAATTGAAATCTTCTTATGCTTATTTGTATACGAGACCAAAGTCCATAACAAAACATTTTACCAAGTTAATAAAAACATGGGTGTTACATAACCGGTTTTCATATACTGTAACCACTAATTAAGAGTCTAGCATATATTAGTATCTAGGGTCGGCCCCGAGAACTCCCAAGAGATCTTGGACCTGGGGCAAGAACAAAAAACGGGCCCTGTAATACGACGTATAAAAAAAGAAAAAAAAACAAATAACTTGTTTAAAAATTTATAATACGATAATAATTATTATAACAATAATCAATATGAAAATATTATATCAAAATAACCTAATTTACTTACTTAAAGAAATCGAGAACTTATCTTAGCATTTTGAAAACAAAATTGTCCATCAAGTTAATATTAAATTGAGTAGATGATATTGGACTAAATTATTTAAAAATATTAATGAGTTATAACGAAAGGTTTAATATGTTAAAATAATAAATTGTTATTGGTTTTTTAACGGGATTATTAATAGTTTATAGATTTAAAAAAACATATATATAATTTTCTTTAAAGTTCCGAGCCATGAGGAGATCGGGCCCTGGGCAGTCGCCCATCCCGCCTCCTCTCAGGGTCGGCCATGTTAGTATCTTGCTAGTAGACGTATTTTCATTGAATATTTTGCTGCCGTTCTAAAAAAAATTAAGGGTTTAGCATAATATTAAATAAACAATTATAGAAAAATGATTATCACTAAATCGCAATAATCATAGATTAGATCACACAATTTATATACTAATTTCTAAACAATTGTACCTTTTAAAATTTTAATTCAAATATTTATTAAAGCAAAACACTTTATTTATTAAAAAAATCCATAAAAAATCATTGCAATTATGGTAGAAGGTGAGATGGCATGTAACCCCTTTCTTCCTCTGTATAAGTTGCATTACATCATTCATTCTCATTACATCTCCATTTTAGCTTCAAAATCAATAAACTCTCTTCATCCCACTTACAAATTCTCATAATCAATCAAATATATAGAAATCCTTCATGCTACACTGAATCAATTGCTGAAAACAAAGCTTCAGATTCATATCCATGAAGGATAAAGGAAAATCTGTGAAATCAGAGCAAAATAACGCTGATTTCTTCTCAAACCACAACTATTTTGCATCATCATCAAACATTTGTTGCAAGAAACACCCAAAGAATCCATCATCAGTTGGAGTTTGTGCGTATTGTCTGAATGAGAAGCTGATTGAGCTCGTTTGTTCTGATTGTGGGGAGCAGAGGATTTCTTCGTGTTCGTGCTCCGACTTGTGTTCTTATAGGAATTCATCGTGTACGATTGATGTCGGGAGTGTTGGAAGAGTTTCTTTTTTGATTGAGAATGAAAAGGGTGAAGCAGAGGATGAACCGAAAACTCTGTTTACACACATGAAGTTGAAACAGAGTGAAACAGAGGAAACAGAGGATGTTGTTTTGCTCAAAAGGAGTAATAGTTGTGTTGTTGAGGTCAAGAAAACCAATGGGTTTTGGAAAATTGGGAAGATTTTCAAGAAAAAGAGGGAGAAAGAAGGTTTTAATCAGAGAAACAGAGGTGGGTTTGATCAAAAAAGCGCGTATTGTGCTATGGATGTATCGCGATCTAGGTCGCTTAGTAGCTTCATTGATGGTGAATTTGATCACGAGGTTGGTAGTATCGCGGGTTCAAGTGCAAAAGCTTCGGATTTCAGTGAATACGAGTCGAGAAAGAGTGGATTAATGGATTTCAAGAGTGAGTTTCGTGTTAAAGAGAGTGATTTCAGTAGAATTGGTGATGATGACGAGTTTATTGATTTAAAGATTGACTTATCTAATAAGTCAAAAACAGAGCACTCTGTTTTCAAGAAGAACGATCCACCCGAAGGTGGCGGAATTGGGTCGTCGTCGTATCGAGTTATGGTGAATGACAGAGGGATTAAGAAGGTGAAGAACAGCCATGTGAAGGCTTGGAGATGGAGTTTTAAGCATAATTCTGAGAAGAATGATCTTGATCACATCTTAGAATCTTGATTTTTGACTCCAAGAAAGTCAAAACGTTGCATGTAATATGAAAGAATGGAGGTTTTGTTCTTAGATCAAGTCATTTATGTTATGGAGTCCTTAGTAATATTACCTTTTCATTTCATGTGACCAATCTACTATGAATATATATTGAGTTTTTTAAAATACATATCTAACTAATCATCATTTTATTTCAGATACTGTAAATTTCTAAAATGTATCATCTATATAATTATCATCACATATTTTTTTGTCTTTCTTTTAAATATATCCATACACTACGGTTGATTTTTATATAGTTGGTGTGTAAAAACACTCGAGGACAATTGAGAGCAATGTGAGGTTCAAGATTTGTCTTGTGGTGTTCGTATAAATGCTAGATCGATCCCTTAGAGTCCTTGAAGACGTCACATCCGTTGTTAGCTCTTACAACGTCGGTGGTTTAATAGCAAGTGATCGCTACAAGGTTCGAGAACGATATAGTTGCCATTGTATCAAAAGATTTAGAATGTGTAACATCATTGAAAAAGTTTCATGAAAGATTCAAAGGTGGTGTGAATTTGAATGAAACAAGTTAAAGTGATTATTGGGCGGGGCTTTTAATAAATTTAAAATCTTGATGTTCTTTTGAGGTGGAATAAAACAAAGTCGAGGCTGTAAAAACTTCTAGAAAAAAGATGTCACCCAAACAAGATCTAATGTATAATATATAGCCTAACCACTTGTTGAGTTATTCATTTATTTTGGTCCATCAACAGGCCCATGAACTTATTGGGCCATATGGCTCATATGGATATAGAAGGTGTATAATGGTCTCGGGTGTAGCTGATTATTTGAGGTAGAGGTTTACAAACCGTCTTTTTGCCAAACTAGTTCGGTTTTTAAACCGGATCAGGTTTTTTTTTCTTTGCATATGGACAAACCAGCTTTTTCAACCTGGTTTTATTCTAACCGATTCGGTTTCAACCGATTTTTCAAGAATCTTCAAACTGCTCAAACCGGTTTCCACAGGTAAAAAAACAGGTATTTATCCTGGTTTAAGTGGTTTTATTAATTAAAAACTGTTTACAAACCGATTTTGGGTGCCGCACTACGAAACCAATATACAAACCGCCGGTTCGAGTCGGGCTCAAAACCGTTTTGTACACTTCTAGTTGAGGTGGAATCCGGTGGATTCGGGGAGCAAGAAAATATTATAATATATATATTAGGCCCTTTGGTTGTTCATGTTGTTCTCTAAAAGATAAATATTTAAAAGTCACAAGTTTAACTTTAGCTATTAAAAATTATAGTCACGTTTTAAAATACAGATAATCATGTTAGACACATGAATTTAAACGGTATCTATGTACTTGGATATTGAACAAACATGACTTGTTGATTTTGAAAGTTTATATTTGTTTTATGCTGTCTGCTCCAAGTTTATAAACTTACAATAGAAAAAACTAAAGTGTGAAATATCAAATATGCTTAAATTACAAAACACATACTTTTCTTTTTTCTTTTAGCTTTTTAAGAATTTATAAGTTTATGATGGCGGGAAGACAATCTGATAGTTTTTGTTATCATTTTTCTTCATTTATGGAGTTAGGGGCCCTAAGCTTTAAAGATCAATTCAGGTGATGTAATCAATAGCCAAAAATGAAATCTCATGATAATTGTGAAGGTGACATTGCGTAAAGACTAAAGAGACAATAAATATGAGAGAGATGAAGATAAAGGGAGGTGAGATGAGATGAGAAAGTGTATAGAGAGATGACGAAGATTAGAGGGATAAAGAGTTTTTCTTTTATGGTTTTTTTGGTTGAAGATACAAAAAATTCATTACAAGTAACCCTTATGATTTGTACTTAATGACCCAAACAAACGAAAGTTAGCTTTCTGGACCAAACTTGTCACAAATTAGTTATACAAAATAAGTTTAACGTGATTTTAAATGTAAAGGATGATGCATGATTACATGTAATTCTTGTAAACATAAAGAAACTTTTGTTTTATAATTGTATCTTTATAAAAACAAAAGGGTTAACATGATTACATGTATTACATTTCCTTTGACGACCTAACATGTTTTTTTTCATTCATACTCAATTGTTTATTACATTTCACTTATCATTCCTTGATACCAAACGCTACTTAAGCGTTAAAACCAGTTTAAAACTCACGAAAATAGATTTGATCCAGTTTCAAACCGAACATGATTCAATCCAATTTGGTCTTAACTAATGTTAACTCGAACCGAACTACTTTTTTAAATCGTTCCGGTCCGGTCAAAAAACGGTTTTTGGAGGATGTAATCTTGATATGTTTATAATTGAAGGTTTAATTTGAACAAAGTAAAAAAGTCAATGAGTGAAACCAAAAATTAGATTTAAATAATTAGAAATTATCTAGTTTTTAAAATAGATAATTATTAGTTTATCTAGTTGATTATAAATAGTATTTAAGTTGGATAAGAGTTACTTTATGTCTAGTGTCTACTATAAATATAACATTTTGTATCCGGTTTTATGAGTCGAGTTCAATAATAAAATAAAAAACAATTAAAGTATGTTACTTTAATTTCACGTGTTTACATATATTTTCGGGTTGATTCAATTTATAGTATGATAGTTTTGCGTATTACGGAATCCACCAACTCAAGCAACAAACCCATATAGTTAAACATATTTAAATTTAAAATTCAAATGTATAATACTCACGTGCTACTATATGTACTTATAGACGCATTTTACACTCCTTCTAGATAAGTAGAGTAGTTAATTTACTCAGGTACTCAAGTGCCTATATATTGTACCATATGGTGAATTAATAAATTATCTTCTCAAGTTCCAATATACTTTATATCATTATATGGTATCAGAGCACCTTATGCTCTAACGAGCCTGATCCATTCACTACCAATCATCTTTCTCAAAACCCCAACTCATTCACAAAGACACCATGTCAACATCATTAGAGAACAACTTCATCCAAGTCACTACCAACACTCATTTTTCTACCAAACTACATGCAAATAACTTCCCTACTTGGAGAAAACAAATTCACACCACTCTTGTTGGCTTAGATCTCTATGGCTACCTCACCAGTGAAACACCCACACTTGAAAAATTCACCGATCCTCAAAACAAAAATCCTAACCCTGCGTATACCTCTTGGGTCTGTCAAGACCAAATCATTCTCAGTGCCCTTCTGGGCAGTTGCTCCGACCCCATTCAGCCCCTCATCACTTCGGCAAACACTTGTAAAGAAGTTTATGAACGACTCCTCACCAGCTATGCAAACTCTTCAAGATCCAGAATCATCTCTCTAAAGTCCAAACTTGCTAGGAACCCAAAAAGCTCTCGCTCAGTTGCCGAATTTCTTCAAGACATGAAGTCCATCGCAGATGAACTTGCGTTGGTTCAAAGTCTAGTAGCCGACGAAGACCTTCTCATCTACATTCTCTCACAAATTCGCGACGAATTTGCCACCATCGCAGCAACCATCAAAGTTCGTGAATCTCCAATAACATATCCAGAATTGTTTGAAAAACCAGTTGATTATGAAAGACTTCTCAAAGAAAATACACCCACCCCACCACCTACTATAGGCACTGTCAACTACATCCAAAAACAAGGCCGACCCCACAACTTCCGATCGGGATCAGATTCTGCTTACCAACGCCGCTCTCACTCCATGGGCTCGTTTTAAAAACAGAACCCGAACCATGACAAGCAATACAACAGTGGTAACCGTATGACTCATAACACCTCACTTTTTATCACTTTTGCAACATTGCAGGTCATGAAACCAAGGATTGCAGAAAATTAACCTGGTTTCTCAAGGAGAATAATGTCACCATTGGCACTCAACACCAATTGCTAACGTCACCACTGCTTCCCCTACCTTCATGTTCGACACCAGTGCCTCCCATCACATCGCCAAGGACACCACCTCACTCCATACAGTCTCCGAATATGGAAGTTCCGATGAAATTCTTATAGGCGACGGTAAAACTCTATCCATTTCCCACACCGGTCACATTACTTTCTACACTCCCACACGATCACTCTCCCTTGACAATGTTTTGTGTGTTCCAAAGATACGCAACAATATTATTTCAGTTGCTAAACTATGCAAAACTAACTATGTTTCGGTGGAATTTTCCCTCTCATTTTCTTGTCAAGGATCTTCGTACGGGGGCACAAATAATACAGGACAACAACCATGATGATGTCTACTATGCAAGCCTTAAATCCTGGCGTCAACTTAGTTCATCCCTACCTCAAATAAACTCAACATCCATGGCTTCAACTCATGCGTGGCACCATAAACTTGGCCACCCATCCATACGTAAATGTTTAGGTGTTCATCTTGATTTTACACACTTTCATTGTAATTCATGCTCAATAAATAAAAGTATCAAAGTTCTTTTTGGTTTGAACTCTTTCAGTACATCAAAACCCTTACAACTCATTTACTTAGATGTATGGGGATCCGTTGCCATATCCATTGATGGTTTTACCTACTATGTACTCTTTGTTGACTACCACACCAAATACATATGGTTGTACCCAATAAAAAAGAAATCTGATGTCTCCATTCTATATCATCAATTTAAAACACTTGTTGAAAAATATTTTCAAACACCCTTAATATCTTTATTCACGGAAAATGGCGGTGAATACATTGGACTCGCACCGTATCTTCAATCTCAAGGCATCTCTCACTTAACCACCACCCCCCGGCACACCCCCGAACAGAATGGTGTCGCAGAGCGTCGCCACCGGCACATTGTTGAAACTGGCTTAGCTCTACTTCACTATGCCAACCTCCCACTTTCGTTTCGGTCACATGCGTTCCAAACTGTCATTAAAGACTTCCAACACCAATCTTAAACTCCAACATCCCATACAACAAACTGCACCATAAACAACCAACCTACTCCAAGTTCAAATCCTTTGGTTGCTTATGCTACCCATGGTTGCGACCCTACACAACCTCTAAACTACAACCTCAGTCAGCCCCATGTGTATTTTTAGGCTATTCATCCTCCAAATCTGCCTATAAATGCTATGACTTCACCTCTCACAAACTTTTTCACTCCCATCACGTTGAGTTTATGGAACACAACTTCCCATATAAATAACCTACATCCACCAAATCCACCTACCCAATATTGACCAACTTTTCCCATCATCTCTTTCACCTACTACACCAAACAATGATTCCCCATCCCCTACATCATCTTCTCCTATCTCACTCATAATGTCACCAGCACTTACAACCCCTCAACCCACTCATAATCCACCTACCGAACCACCCATACCATCAAACCCAATAAATCCCAATCCCACATCCATCCACCCCATCTCACACCCATCCACAACACCACTGTCACCTCCACACCCATCCACCCCATCTCACATTCTTTCAGTAGCAAACACACCTCCCCGTGTCCCAAGCATCATCCCTGTCTCCCCATCTACCACCACGTTCATGCAAACCCAACCCCAAGTACTTTAACTTTGCCTTTGTTAATCTCACCACATCCAACCTGTTACCCCTGCAATTGCCCCAAGAACTCACGTCCAAGCCCTCAAAGACACCAAATGGCGACATGCAGTGGACACCGAGTTCAACGCCTTACTAAATATACAAAGTGGGAACTTGTTCCTCCTACAACCCACAAACCGATTGGTTGCAAATGGCTTTTTCGCATCAAGCGAAATCCCGATAGCTCCATTGACAAATATAAGGAACGCCTTGTGGCCAAAGGCTACCTTCAAGATGTCACACCCCCGCTAAAAGCGGAAACACGGAGATGTAACGAGACAGGATCGTCATAACACATGGTAAGCAATAGAGATGTAATAAAATAAATGATGACAAGCGTGTCATGATGACACCCGACAACAAGGGGACTTATGTCGTGTTTAGTCAATATTCACGACAACATAACCATAAGCATAAACATGTTAAATGATCACATAAACAAAGATGATAACATTGTAATGTATTTCCCACAACCCGGGAACAAGTATCAAGAGTATAAGGTTGATTACAAACAGACTACAACAATTGTTTCTAAAATGTATCTTGGTCAAGTATGTTTAGTCTCAAAATTACATCCTAGGGTCTCCACTAAGGCAACACATCTAGATCTTCAATTAGCATTGTCACCTTAAAAGATATGCTCAAAATGGTCAACAAAACTATTGGTGAGCTCGCAGGTTTAAATTGTAAATAAGTAATTGATGTTGTAATGTAATGTTGTGGAATACCGTGAATACAGTTTTAAGTAAGCAAAATCACATGACATGAGCTTTACAACCAAACCTAACGACGTACACACAGAATCTTGTCGGTATATATTTACCCAAGGCTCGTTCCTGGCGACTGTTGGTACTAACTAGTATACCAACAAACGAGAGTGGGGGTGTCAACCCAGTAGTACTACCAATACCTATCCGTCGGTTCCCACACTGGAATTAAATGGTTGTAAGGAAAGAACCACACAGCAGACTCAAGCATGTATCAGATAAGTACTCACAAACAGTAACACGTTGATTCCAAGTATGTAAATTGTATGTATGTTGTACAGTATAGAAAAATAGGTGAGCATACTTTTCCCCCAAGTTTGTAAATGATTGAAAAGTTGTATAAACATAAAAAGAGGCCACGAAACTCACTTGTTAAGTGGTAAGTATAAATGATCAAAATTTCCCAAATGTTGTATGTAATGAACGGTCAAACACCTATTGACAGTTATTGTTAAGCATTAATGATATGTATAAAGCATATAGTAATGTTCGGTCGGTTCGGGTTGTATCGGTTCGGTCGCGGGTAACACACACAAGCAGACACACATATTAGATCTTATGTAAATCCAAGTACTAGAAGTAATCGCCATTGTCGATGATATTTGTGTAAAGATCCCATTGTTATAAGAGAAAGTACTTGATAAATATTTGTAGTCTCAAATGGGTTGTTGGTAATTGTAAAATGTTAGGTTGATTTGATTTGGAATAGTATTTGTATGTTGATATCGTTGACTTTAATCTTTATGGTCAAGCAATGACAACTGTGTTAATGTTACCTTAACATCACACGACAAACGAGAAGGGATTCACACACTCAGCAACTTCAGTCGCACAATAAGACCAGACGCACAACTCAACACTCCATTCGCACGAATCAACCCTCATTCATACAAATCAGCTTCATTCGTACGATTAAGCCTTCATTCGCGCGACTGGAATTCAGTTGTACCACACAACACCCAATCGCATGACTTAACCTCCATACGCACGAATCAACCTTCATTCGTACGAATCAGCTACATTCGTACGATTGAACCTTCATTCGTACGATTGAACCTTCATTCGTACGATTGAACCTTCATTCGTACGATTGGCCTTCAGTCGTGCGATACACACACAATTGCATACATTCATTCGGTTTTAGACTCAATCGCATGCATACACTCATCCGCATTGACTCAATCGCATGCATCACTCATTCGCATTGACTCAATCGCATACATTCATTCGATCCCACGACTCAGTCGCATGACATCCCCAGTCGCACAACTCAGTCGCCTGAATGACACAGTTGCGGGACTCAGTTGCACGACTCACCCAGTCGCACGGCTCAGTCGCATGACAGACCCAATCGCCTGAACGGCAGGTTCGCGACTGCAGAAGTGCAGAGCAGCCTTCGGCTGCCCCGAGCACGAGTTTTACTCAACAAGAACTTCCAGAAACACACAACAAACACACGTAGACAAGAAGCACACAAAGAAAGACATCACACGCACCCACACGACCTCTTGTGTTCGGGTTGAACCCGAACACCCGAAACCCTAGA
>BJCM01100140.1:0-11538 GCA_018326385.1 Flaveria bidentis
TCTTATATACTTGTAATCAAGTCGAGGTTTGGTTGTAACGATATGTGTTCTATAACCTTACTAACGTATAACCTATGTCATGAATTGCTACTTGTAATCTTATCATATTATGTATGAAAACCTTGGAAATTCACCAACTATTTTTAGTTGACCTTTTATTTTTATCATGTTTCAGGTTTGATGCTTGAAGATCTTCTTGTGCTTATATAGGACTTGGACCTAGTTTAAATTGAAAGTCTTATGTTATTGGTTGTATCTTTATTGTTTTGTAATTACTTATTTGTCTTGTAATGTTTAATGAATAATGACATTTAATATTATTTCAAATTAATTAGTTCCATGTGCTATGAGCAATCGTCTCCTATTCGTCCGCCCCGATGATTCCGCCGTCGGTTGGGGTGTGACAAAATAACACAGAAGCTAGAGTTTGGTTTACTAGAAACGTACCTAACATAACATCAGGGTCCTTCCTAGCCTCCTCATGCGTCATCGTGAATGCTCTAGCGCTCGCCCTCTGCCCTTCTCCTCCAGCCTTCTTCGCACCCGAACCTTCAGCCTTGGCTTCTTGCAGTCCCTGCTCATGTGGCCATCCCCGCCACAGTTAAAACACCTCCACTCTTGCATTCTCTCGCCATATGGCCAGGCTTCTCACATTTGAAGCACACATTCAATCCCCATCTACACTCTTCGGTATGTTCCTTTCCACACTTGTCACACCTCTTCATCCCCGCACTAGAGGTGACCACACGTCGGTCATCCACCCATGCACCTTTGTTGCTTGGAGTGGCCCTACCACGTCTAACCCGATTCCCATTCCAATTCCGGTAACCACCACTCTTCTTGCTGACTTCAGCCACCGACACAGTCTGTTCATCATACAACCTCCCCGCTAAGTCAACCGCCGACCTAAACGTGCTCGGACGGGCAACGATCATGTGCCTAGGGATATCCGTCGGCAAGCACTGGATATACCTATTAATCTTTCGTGACAGAGGTGTCACCTAATTTGGCACCAGCCGTGCTATTTCATTGAACTTCGTGGTGTATTGTTGGTGTGTCATGGTCCCCGCCTCAAGTTGAAGGAACTCCCTCTCCACTTTATCCATCTCTCTATGAGGACAAAACTCCTCAATCACCAATTTCTTCAGCTCCAACCATCTCATTCTCCTAATGGCCCTGCTACCCTCGGCTTGTCCCATCAACACAACACTGAGTCCACGATTGAGTGGGTAGCAAACTTCACCTTCTGATCTTCCCGGCACTCACTAATATCCAGTACAGCCTCCATCTCTCTCACCCACCGGTGAGCAGCATCAGCAGTACCATTACCATCAAAGGTAAGGGGCTTGCATATTTGAAATGCCCCATAGTTACAGCCTCGTGTCACCTCCGGCGCAGGCTCTTCTTTCTCTTCTTCTTCATCATCAGAGAGGACCGTCTCAGTCTCCGGTCGCTCCCGTCCTCCCGAGGACCTATTCCTCTCATTTTTTTCTCCTTTCCGCACCGCCTTAATCACTTCGGCAACCACAGATGGTAAGATCATCTGCATGACCTGATGCACCTCCTCAACAACAGCCTTCTTTACTGAGGCTCTTAAGTTAGCACTCTCGTCCTTGGCCTCCGGACGAGGGGTCTCGGGTTCTTCATGAACCACATTTTCGACTCTAGGCCTTCCTCTTATGGCCCGTGGTTCAGCACCACATCCACCACGACCTCCACCACGTGAATCCTTTGACGATCTACCACCGGCCATCCTCTAAACACGCTATAAGATTCAAACACTAACACGGTCATTCAAGGAAATAACTCAGTTTATGTCAATTACAGTAGGTCCCTAATTACAGTGGTCAGTAGTGATTAGCCACTTACTTTACTCATTATACCCCAAGCATTTCCTATCCTGACTACATCAGTATCTAAATCTACTAACAGCACATAAACCACGTAACATGTGCACATAATGCCGGTTAACATTAGGAAAATACCTCATGGCATGCAGCTACTCGGATTGGCATTCCTTCCCTTTTCGTCCCATTTTCAGTTTAAGTTTAGGTTTCTTTTGAAGATTTACCCGTTTCACTTAAACTTTGGCTTTAATACCAACTTGTAAGACCCCGTTCCTGGGACGCTTACAGCTGGTCAATCATCACACATAAAACATATATTTGCATTAACTTTAGTAAAACATTGCAATGGAAACATTTAAACAAACATTTCGTTTCATTATAATAATAGCTTTTGCAAAATAATACAACATTCATTACAAAACATCGTTTGTTCGCATTACAATGCAAAAACATTATACAAGGGAGTGTCATCCAAAATGAGTCAAGTAGCTGCCCCGTGTCATCCTCAACAACAATCACTTGCCAACTAGAAACACATAAAGTCAGCGTTGCTGAGTGAGTTCTAGTTTAAAAATAAAATATACATTACTTTTTTTCAAAACCATTATTTACATTCATATGCGAACAAGCATCATACGTACACATAGATAATATTATTATTATCTTTATCATTCATTTGTTAACTTTTGTTCATTCATCGTACATCATTATCATTCACTTTCATTCATAAACTTCCTTAATTTTCTTTCGTACGTTCATTACTTGCGATGACATGTACATTACCCCGAACATTGTGCACGAAGCTGGTTATTGGGCCTGAGGTCTTTCATAGACCTCGAACATTGTAAACGAAGCTGACTCCAGTACCTAGGGAAAGTACACTCATCACTTATCTTTTCTCTTTCATTCCGGACCAATGCCATATGTTATACCCCGAACATTGTGCACGAAGCTGGTTACTAGGCCTAAGGTCTTTCATAGACCTCGAACATTGTGCACAAAGCTGACTCCAGTACCTAGGGCAAGAGGCAAGGATCCCATACGTATGGTCAATCACAGAGATTAGACCCCAGTGTGCATCCTTCCGGGGTAGCTAACCCGCACATCGTTGAGCTAACACCCTTCATTGGGTGTGAACCTCCTTTCAGTGCTTGCAAGACTTTCTTACTTTCATTCATTCATTAATGCATCCATTCTTTCATTACATTCCTCTTTTCATTATCTTTCGCTTTACGTTACATAATAATTTTCATTTCATTCATAAACATTCAACGTAAAGCCAAGGAAAATAAACATACACAGCAAGGAACATGAACATAATCATACAAATCATCACCATACAAGGCACTATCATACATGACATAACAATCATCATACATGCCATAACATACCCTAAACATCATCAAAAGTCAACTTACTTCTCACCTTGGAACATCCAAAGTCAAAGCCTACATTTCACTTTTTCTCCAAAAATCAGAAAAATAATCTAAGTCTTAGACGCATGGCACTATTGGGACGCATGGGCACTATGCAGGCGCATGAGCAACACTTAGCCATTCTGGGAAAATTCTAGGCGCATGGGCACTATGCAGGCGCATGAGTGCCTAGGAGCATGGGAATCCTGGGCGCATGGACACTCAGTCAATTTCAGCCTATTTCTAGGCGTACGGCTACTATTTGGGCGCATGAGTTTTTGGGCGCATGAGTTTTTGGGCGCATGGGGACACTTAGGTAGTTTATCTTGTTAGGCGCATGGGCAGTCTATATCACACTTAAGCACATAATTCAGTCCCCAATCATCAACTATCATGTTTTAAACTTAATTCATACATTCTTAGTTATAGAAACACATTCATAACATCAACATAAACATAAACACACCCAAAATCACACCCCACCCGTAAACACATACACATATATAATCGGGTGAAAACCCGTTTTAAATAAAACATAGACACATGTATTTCCAGCCCCAAATCAGTTTAAAACAAGTAAAAAGGGGGTTCTAGAACTCACCTTAGCAGCTCTTGGTTATGACTTCTTCAAAACTCGTTTGTAAATTGAGTTCTACCACCTAGAAACCTACCAAACACACACAACCAAAGCCACAAGCACACATAAGCATACAACCGAGGCTAAGGCCAGTTAAGAACATCATAAAATAATGAATTCTTACATTGAATTCGAATTTCTGCTCTTGTTCTTCCAAAAATCCGAGAGTTTTAGCTCCTCTTCACTCTCTCTAAGAAAATCCGAAGTTGAGTGTGTGTGACGGGTGTGATGGGCAGCCATCACCTTTATTCACCAACTTTTCAAAGTTTTGTCTTTTTGACACTTTTAACCCCTTGGCTTAGGTTAAATTGCATTTATTTCTTTTCATTCACTTTTATTCTTCTTTTCTTTCATATTTTTAAAAGAATAATCGGGTGTTACACATTGCTTCTGTTTGTTTATGATGTTTTTTCAATACATAACGAAATTCACTATGTAAATATATCTTTATAAATGAGAATTAGAATGATGAATTTATAAAATTCTAGTAAAATCATGAGTATTGTATATTTATTATACATTAATAACATTCCGTTCGGTGCGGTTAATGCAGTTAATTTGCACATCAAAATCGAAACCGAACCGCAATGTGCGGTTAATTGGTTATGCCTTAACTGAACCCTTGGTTAATTGTTCGGTTCGGTTAATGTGGTTATGGTTCGGTTAAATTGGTTATCAGCTGACCTCTACTATTAACTCATGAATCATTCACACAATCCCTTGGTACCATCTTATTCTTGTACAAAGGTACGAGGAAGTAATAACTAATAAGCTGTTGGCTAAAACATTGGAGGACTACAAACGGAAAGTGAGTGATAGTACAGGGACTACACCACTACTTTTATATAAATCTCAACAATAATAATATTATTTATTATTAGATGGTGCGGTTAAACATTGTTTTCCGATCGTCAACCACCACTACAACTCCTCTTCCAATTTCAAAATTCAAAGCGCCGGCGAAGGTCACCGTCACAAAGATCACACAACAAAGTGTTAATCAACTGTTTGATTCATCAAATCTGCAAAACAACAAGTTATTATAGCTCAAAATGACGTCGATTCAGGGAAGTGACGGTGGTTGGGTGGGGAAAAAGCCTCTCCGGCGACTTGGTGGCATGTCCGACGCCCTCTCCATTGCTTCTGACCTTGGGTTTACCGTCGCTCCGCCTCCTTCTCAGGTCAATTTTGATCTATGTGATGTTATTAGTATATTGTGTGGTTTTATTGTTTAGTTTGGGGATTCTAGGGTTTAGGTATGTGCAATGCAAAAAAAGGAAGTGGTGGTTATTATTAGTTGGTTTTCTGCTTTTTTAGGCTCATACTTAGGGTTTTTGCAAAAGTCATTAGGATGAGACTTGAGAGCCATGTTTTATTTATTTTAAGATTTTGATTGTGGGCTTTGACGTATTTCATGTTCAATTGTGTAAAGGACTTGTGCACTGCATTGTGGCGTATTGTGGTCTCCTTTATGTTTGATAATTTAGGAAACTAGGAATGGTCAAAGAGTTTTAATTCTCAGTTTTTTGCAATATGTGGATCTGAGGTTGCAAGAGGATCTTTTACCTTCTTCACAGAACACAGTAGTTTGGTGTAATTGGGAAGCATGTTGATATTTTGGGAAAGTTTTGGGTTTGTATATATTGAAATAAAGAAATTGAGAGGGACTGAGGGAGTGGCTGCCAAGTTGTTGCTTATACTCGATTGTGTTCTTTAGTCACAAAAGATTGATATCAGTGGGTTGTAATAGGACTAATAAGGAGAAATTAATGAGATCTCAATGCATAGTGCTTTGACTAACATGCTCCTGAAGTGTTATTGGACTACTTTATTGAATAGAGACTAGTTCAAAAAATGCACATATAGATCCTCAAAGCATAATTTTGACACTCCTCCTTGTTTTGGGACCTGCAAACTCTAAGTTTGTCTTTGAGAAAAACTGATTTTTGCTGATGGTTAAAAGCTTCGTGAACATGTCAACAAGCTGCTCTCCACTCTTGCAGTAGACAAGACACGTGTCTCTATCACTTTGCACTTCCCTTAATAAGAAAAGATTCATATTGAAGTGCTTCATTTTGCCGTAAAATACAACTATACAAGATTGCGAGAAATTGCTATTGCAGCTTGATTATCCACAAAAACTCTAGTGCGTTTGATTTGTTTCATACCAAGATCGACTGAAATTGTCCTTAGCTGCAATGTTTGATACACTGTAGTTGTCTGCCACAATATCAGCTTCTGCAGACGATATGAGCCACAGTATCTTGCCTCTAATACCCAAACAACTCATGTCTTATGCCTTCTGAAATTTGAGTCCATAGTTAAAAGTTCCTTTGATGTAGCAAACAGTCTTTTGGCTTTTTTTTTGATGTACTTCACGAGGACAATGCATGATTAAAAGAACATCTACAACATACAATATGTTGAGTCTTGTTCAGTAAGATACATCAAGAACCCAATTAAACTTTTCTAATAGGTTTTGTCTACCTTTTCGCATCATCTTTGCACAACTTCTCTCTTTGGTGGGTGTACATCTCTATAAACTCGCTCATTTTAGAATTTCTTGAGAATCTCTTTTGCATACAAAGTTGGCAAGTGAAGACTTCATCTTTTTTCTTGCCTGATCTCTGTTCCAATTGAAAAAATCTTTGACCAAGTTCAAACATTTCAGAAGCCTGCTTTATTTCTAACTTGACCTCATCAATGAATCAATGAGTTTTGCTTTGCTTCTTGTAATTAAAATGTCTACCACATAAAGAGAAGGAAAACCCTCATTGCTCTTTTGACATACAAAAATAACCGAGACCAAGCAAATAACCATCTATTTGACACCAAGCTCTCAAAGACTGCTTTTGACCGTAAAGTGCTTTATGTAGTCAATAGATTTTGTTTTTTTCTCCATTGATGATGAAACCTTTGGGTTTCTTGATGTAAGTTTCATTTCCAAGGATCCCCATGGGAAACATTGTAGTCAATATATATTGTTTCAAGCCTTGCAACCAAAGCAAACATATGAAGATATACCACACCAAAAAGTTCGTGCATAACCTTTGACTACAAGCCGTGCTTTTAGCTTGTCACCAATCTAACCTCAGTTACCTTTCTACCTTGAGGTCCATCAACAAGCTCCCAAGTTTGGTATTTTCTATCATAAACAACTTGCATTTTTCCATTTGGAGTCTTCGAGAGCTTTCAAAAAAATTAGCAGGTTCACTATCAGCAATATTGCATCTTTGATATATGTCAATGAGTGATCAAATACTCTCTTTCTGGTCATACTCTCTTTCATAAATCTGTGAGTTTGCTGGTTGTGTCTGTGATAGGTTCATCATCTGCTATTTCATCTAGCAATTGGCTCGTAATTAGTGCAATGATCTTTGGGACTACTTATTTCCACTCTTAATTTTTCATGAAAGACTTTATGACCCTTTAAAGCTGCATTAATAACAAGATCTCAAAGCATAGTGCTTTGACTAGTGAAAAGTAGGGCTACCAAATTGAATAAAGACCATTAAAAAAAATACATCCGCAGATCCTAGAATCATAATTTTAACAAAGCAGACACATGGACTAACCCGCAGTCAACAGCATAAGTGTAATTTCCAAAATATATAAGAATAGGGATGCCTTACATTCTGGACTTGTAGTTTTACATCAGCTGTCATTGTTCATTGATCCTTGATTCATCTCTCATCATTAAGACTTTTACCGTGGGAGATCCAAAACTGCATGTTGCTTTCACTTGCTAAAGTCGAATGAATGTGAGCGCTTTAGCCATTTCTTATGTTTGATACTAATGTTTGGTAAATACAAATGTTAGAAAACTATAGCTTTGCAATGGTAATGGTGAGACATACAACTGCCAGAAACCAAAGTTCATGGTCCGTCAAATCATAGAATCACAGTGGTTATGCATTTGATAGAAGTTATGTAGATGATGGTGGTTTGTCGTTTGATACTATTACCACGCTCTCTTATTTAGTTAAATTTCAGACTGCTCACTTTTCCCATTGTGTTTGTTCTCTGTTTAGGAAGACTTGCAAAATTCATCAGCCGGTGGTGAAAAGGGTGATGATTTAATACGAGTCTTGAGGGAGCTTACCTCTGTACAAAGAAAAATTGCAGATTTGCAGGTTGAACTTCAAGGTCGCAAGGTGAAGTTGTCAATCCTTGGTTCTCCTTTATGTTGCATTTTTTCATCTGAGTGATTGTGAGTTATATGCTGGGAAAAGGAGGATTCAAAATAAGGACTTCACTTTCTTTTGCTTCCATTTCTGCTTACTGTATAGTTGTATAAATCTATTACTTCATTCTGTTCACTTTGTAGTTGTTTAAATTGTTGATATAATTTTATAGATGATGTTGGAACATCATATTATTGGATGTCTTATTGTGCTATTAAAGTGAAATCTAATGTCTTCTTGAGATTCTATCTGTTGACTCTTGGGACCAAATTATGTAAATCATATCATTTGTGTTTTCTTTTCAGGAAGATAAGAATGTTGCTCACTTGACACATGTGAGTGAGATGGAAAAGAAGATAGAAACTTTAGCAAGGATCACTACTATATTGAAAGATGTTATCCAGAATAAGGTAATACAGTTGGTGCTATAACTCCATTATTTAGTAGCTCCTTAAGTGGAGTTGATGATTTGGAGGATTTTTTTTAAACTAGATAATTCCCTAAGATTCTTCATTGACATTTTGGTACTAAATTGTGGAATGCAACTTTCTATGGATTTTATAGTTTCAAAATCAAATCACTGTAAAAGCAACTGTGGACCTCAAGGGGTGGTGGTTAACATCTGATTCCCCTCTAGCAGAGGTCTCAGATTCTAATCTAGCTTCCACTAGTTAATGGTTTCCTACCTTAACTTCTTGAATGCCATCCGCCCGGCGTAAGCTGCGCTTTACTTAGTCCACACTAGTTAGTAGGGTCTTGATGGGTCGCATGTCTTTTTCCAAACTGGTTATCATGGTTACCAATGAAAAAGCCAATTGGCATCGTGTTCTCATCCATTCTTTTTTTAATTTGCAGGACCGTATTATAGCCCGCCTACAACAGCCATATTCATTAGATTGTATTCCTGTGGAAGCAGAGTATCAGGTTAGTTGTCACACTTGCAAAAATATTATTTCTTACATTTTATATCAGACATAACGCATAAGAATCAACTGAAATTCTAGCCTTATTTCCATGCTCAGCATCTTCTTTGTTAATATATTGCAACATTTAATAGTCATCAAATGATAAATTGCTAATCGTTTTCACATTGGATTTACAGAAACAATTCTCAGAACTATTGATGAAGGCTGCCAGTGATTATGGTCTTCTAACATCATCTGTTGCAGATTTCCAGTGGACTCAAAACTTTAAAGAGCCACCTTCAGTATGGGGGGTATGTCTATGAAAAAATAATTGTTTCTCTAAGTTCCATTTTTCATCCCTCTAGTGTTTCAAAAGTTCTGGATTATGTCCCTAGAAGGTTTTTATTGCACGATTTAAGTCCCTGAAATTGATATCCTTAATCCAGCTGCAAATTACTATATCACCCTTCTCATCTTCTAGAAGATAAAAAGCATGACTTAAACTTGTTTACATGATGCAGGAGATGCTTCGGCCAATTCCTGTGGCGTTAGCATCCTGTACAAGGTATTTTGAAGCAATGACGGCGATGAGAGAATCTTTTGCAACCCTTCAAAAACTGCGGTTGGGACCCTCTGACTCGCGGTTGAACATGACAGGTGGCAGCTCCGATTGTGTCACTCCTCCGCCCTGGGGTAAAGGATCAAGCTTTGATGATTTGGCTCTTACAACCTCAACTAATGACGGAAGCAGTAGCGATTTGGATGGTATGAACAACCGAAGATTATCATGGCCTTTGGGAAAGGCAAATGGTTTATAGCTGTTTTTGGGTTTATGTTATGGTAAATCAGTGGTTTTGCTTGTTGGTTGTGTGGTGTGTTTGTGTAATTTCTACCATGTTTGATGAGTAGAAAGGCTTGATGAATGTGAGATTGAGATACGGTGTTGGTGTTGAATTTTCAAAAACATATGTTCTAATATATTAATAGCAAATGAATTGTTTATTTGACCACTGAATTATCTCAAAATAGTTAAACCGAGGCGTTTCCACTATTTAAATAAAGTTCTTGCATTTTATATATAAACTAGTGTAAAAGCTCGCATTACGACGTGAGAACAATACCGTCTAAAAAGCTAACTTCAAAATGTTATATATCGTCTAAAAACCTAGTGTAAAAGCTCGGATTACGGCGTTTATGTATAAATCAACAAAGTCCACCAACACCAGAAAAATTCGTATTAATAAAATAAATTAAAACAGGAAAAATAAAACCAAACGGAAAGTAACCCTAAAAACGTTGAACCCCACACGTGAAACGTAAAACATTAAAAATAATAACTAATTCGATCTAAGACTCGCGCGTTGTAAAGGGGCCATTACATTTGAAAAAGGTAGGAGTAAAAAACGATAAATCACATACGCACGTTGTAGTATGTTAACTCGTCAATTTATACATAAACACAAAATGAAAATTTTGTAAAATATGTAAAAGTATTGGGTTAAAACTTAAAAGTAAGAAATTTTTTACAAAAAAATTAAAAGTGGATACAACTTACTAATGCTTATGTACAACTCACAATGCACAATAAATTAATAATTAGTAATATATATAATAAATGAAGTCTAGCCAATTATTAGAATAACTATTTAAACCATATGTACCACTTTAAACTTGATAATTAATATAAAATAAATTTTGGCAACAAAATCTCAAGTGCATTTTGACCACAAAACAGTAAGTATTCTCAATTTGATCATAAAATTTTCATTCTAAAATTTGTTTGTTAGTTTTAACGTTTCAACTTTACAATTATCTTCTATTAACGTTATGTTTATCGTTGCATTTGCGTTTGTATCTAGGCTCGTTAATGTTCACTTATACCATGGAGCACGCTTTCGTGTTTTACGGGTATTATTGTCACTTTTGCGACGTATGACTTTTATGACGGAGTACAGTTTCGGGTTTTATGATGGAGTGACTCATTTTTATGACTGAGTGCACTTCAGAGTTTTCAGGCTCAGTGATGGCCGTTTTGACGTGTTTTCTTTTTCGCGTTCATGACCTTTGTTTCTATGGATAGCATGGCTTCAAGGTTGCGCCTAAGATATTTGAGGTTTTTTTTTGTAGTTTTTATGGATTTTTAAGGGTTTAGGCATTGTTATGACAAAGTTTGTTGTTGGGTTTCTTGTTGCCTTAGGGTTTAAGTTGGAATGACCACCGTTGCAATGTGTTTTAATGTCCTTGTTTTAATATTTATTATCATGCCCCGGCGCGACACATGGGAATAGACTTGCACAAACCGGGTTTTTTGCCGGACCCGGAACCGGGTTCAAACCGGGTTCGGGCCGGCTGGTTTTTTGTGTACCCGGGTATTGATGAACCCGGGTACGAACCCGGGTCGGGTCCAGAACCGGATACAACCGGGTTTTGTTTTGTTTTTTTGTTTTTTTACTATTATTATTGCTATTATTATTATTATTGCTATTATTATTATTATTATTAATATTATTATTATTATTACTATTATTATTGCTATTATTATTATTATTA
>BJCM01100148.1:0-19415 GCA_018326385.1 Flaveria bidentis
AGTAGTCATGCACAAATCGGGTTTGGGCCGGACCCGGAACCGGGTTCAAACCGGGTTCGGTCCAGTCGGGTTTTTTTGTACCCGGGTATGAACCCGGGTCAGGTTTTCTTGCGGGAAAACCCTACCCGCCATACCCGGGTAGGTTCGGGTCGGGTCCGGAACCGGGTCCAACACCGGGTCCAATACCGGGTCCAATACCGGGTTTAGTTTATTTTTCTAATTTATTTTCCTTTTTTTATGTCCAATACCGGGTTCAATATCGGCTCCAATACTGGGTTCACTTCGGGTTTAGACCGGGTCGGGTCGGGTCCGGGTAGGATCGGCTTTTAGAAATTCGAAAAAATCCCAAATCAGGTTGAAACCGCCGGTTTATTCCGGGTACGAACCGGGTACACCCGGTACCGGGTTGTACCCGGACCCGGGTCGGGTCCCTACCCGGTTTTTTTGTGCATGTCTACTCGTGAGTCCTGATGATACAACATAAGCCCAACAATATGTGTTAAGCCCAAAGCTCTTGATCCTAAACTATAGAAAGTCGGTCAACTAATTAATGTATGGATGGTAAATCTAATGTACCACACGAGTTTTATTAACCTACATATTACTTAAACATATAAAATATTAAAAAAAAAATAAGTATAAGATAATATTTTAAAATATAATATGATTAAAATTATGTATGTGTAAGGGGTATAAATAATAAGTAATAAAACAATTATATCGACTTTTATAAATTTTGTTTTTAAGTTTTTTTCAAAAAAATTAAACATTTTGTTTCAAAACGAGTTAATTACGCAAATGGTCCTCGTGGTTTACTGAAAATAACAAATTTGGGTACTAAGAGTTTTTTGTAACAAGTATGGCCATTGTGTTTTCAATTTGTAATAAGTTAAGGCATTAATACTAACAAACGTTAACTTTTCAATTAAATCTAAGGGTATTTTCGTCTTTTTACCTTACATGGACTATTTATGTCATTAATACATAAAAAAGATTGTTTGTGTAACTTTATATATACACACAGATGAATATGCGTGCGCGCACACACACACTTTTCTCATGTTCTAAAACTAATTTCACCACCACCACCATTCCCGACGCCCTTGTCGTCGGCAACCATCCCCGCCGCCTCCGCCGCCTGCCACCAACTATGCCGCCCCCACCGTGGGCAAAAATCCATGCTGCCCCCACCGCCTATGACCATCCCCACCGCACTATCATCATTATCTCACAAGATCCCCTTCTCTCTTTCCTTTGTTATAGCGTCGTTGGTTGGGAAACAATGCACCAACAGATTGGTAGGTTGATTTGGGGTGGTGCGTGGTCACTCGTGGGTGTTTGTGGTCATGTGGTGGTTTAGATCTCGATTGGGGTTTAGATTTCTTCTGATCATTGTCGATTTATTGTGAACAAAAGAATGATAAGTTGATTTCTTGTGACCAATACTCAATTAGGGTTCAGATCAAAATTAGGGGTGTTTATGGGTAGTCGGTGGTGGCTGGTGGGTAAGAGGTAAGCTGATTTCTTGTGTCCATTGCTTGAGTAGGAGGTAAGATGATGATGGTTAGATGATGATAGATGGTGGTGATGTTGGGTGGATGATGGGTAGATAGTCACTGATAAAGATAGATGATGATGGTAAGGAAGATGTACAGGGTGGTGGCCGGTGCTGGAGGACGTTGGTGGTGGCCGGTGCTAGAGGGCGCTGGTGGTGGCCGGTGCTGGCAGGCGCTGGTGGTGGTCAAAAGTGGTGGTCGCCCATGGTGGTGGTGAAATTAGTAAAGGTGTGATTGTATATATAAATGTGTATAATTGTATATGTATGTATGCATGTATCCATGCATGCATGTATGGATGTATGCGTGTATGGATGCATGCGTGTATAGATGTATGCGTGTATGGATGTATGCGTGTATGGATTTATGCTTGTATATGCATGCATGTGTGCACGCATGCATGTGTGGACGCATGCATGTGTGGACGCATGCATGTGTGGACGCATGGATGTATGCATGTATGGATGTATGCATGTATGGATGTATGCATGTATGGATGTATGCATGTATGGATGTATGCATGTATGCATGTATGCATGTATGCATGCATGTATGTATGTATGAATATATATTAAATTACACAAACAATCTTTTATTCATATTAAATGATACAACTAGTCCCTCTATTAATACAAATAGTTATTGTAAAGTGAAAAGAGAAAAATGCCCTTAGATATAACAAAAAAGTTCACTTCTGTTAGTGTTAATACTTTAATTCGTTACAAATTGAAAACACAGTACATAAACTTGTTACTTGTTTTGCTTAGTACTAAAACCTGTTATTTAAGATAAACCACAAGGGCCATTTATGTAATTAACTCCATCAAAACAAAGCGTTTTAAAACAAAATATTTTTTTAAAATTTCCTTATTATAACTTCTAATTTAATTATTTTTGGTTTTTAAAAACTCTACTTTTTATAAACATCAAATTTAAACTATTTCGTATTTTAAAAAGATTTGATGTTTAGAAAAAATATTATTCTATAATAATTATTTTTTTAAAAATAACACTAATATATAGATTTTTTAATGTATTAAAAAACTATTTGTGTTCTACAAAAGAATCAATACATAGTATAAGTAATTAGTGCAATTTTTTAAAAAGATAGAGAAACAAGAAATTTAGTAAGAAGGAATGTGGTGTTGCCACATGTCTTCCTAGTTATTTTTTATTAGAATAAAAAAGAAAAGATGACTCATGAGTATAATATGATTTTCAACTGGTATGTGTTTGGAAGTAATGTGTACGGGTCATAAATGGATCGACACACTAATGACAATATTAAAAATGTGTCTAAACAGGTTTACAATGTTAATCCCGGTTATGACATGAATAATATATTTCACTTATCATGTTAGATAGGTTAATAGATGGACGCGACATGTTTTGTAACCAGTTTATTAACAACGTGGATTTATAGTTTTATTAATATTAAATATATTGTAATTAAATGTGGATTGTTATTTTTTTACTATTATTTTATTATGTTAACTATGTCTTGTTAATTTTGAACCTTCTTTATTAAATTGTGTCAATAATATGTTAAACGTGTCTTGTCATTTGTGTTATTGAATTGCTTGTATTCTTTAATTGTATTAACGTGGTTGTGCTTGAACTAATTACATTTAATCGTGTTAAACATATCATGTCATGCCTCTTATATAAACACGTATGTGTCTTATGTCATATCAAACAAGCCCCGTTTAACACAACATAACACATTTCTAAAAATGATTCATTGCTCTTCTGTCACTACACTGCCAATCATCAACGTAAAAATCAACCATGATGTTTTCTATTCTTGTATTACATCCAAGGTTGATACAATGTGGTAAGTAGCACGAACATCTTATGAAACTCTATTGTTGCACTCAGTTAGTTCATAATATTGCTTATTTGGTTTGACCCGAACCCATGGGCGGAGTTAAGAAGGATGGGGAGGGGTCAACCGACCTTGCAGATTTTCTTCTCTATGTGTAACGTGTATTAATGGGTTTTTATTGCCCCCGTGTATTTTTTAACATTGATCTCTATAAAAAATTTACGACCCCTAAACCCTATTTTTATTTGAGTGTTTAACCCACTAAAATTTAAAATAATATCTCTAAAATCAAGAAAGTAATATCAAAACAATCACCAGTAGATTTATTTTGTATAAAATCTCTAAACTCATTTATTTAACTAAACACCTATCACATATTTCATTAATCTATTAACATTACTTAATTATCTCTAAATTTTTTTAGAAGAATACCTTAAACAATACATGCATTTGTTACATTGAGAAAGATGTTTTTACAAAGGTTTCGATTGTGGTGGATATTTTTTAAAAGATGAAGACACATAAATAATAACTATAACATGTAATGTGTTTTACTTTATAATAAAATCGTATTTTTGTCAAATGTCTTATGATGTGATTGTAATTTGTTTTGTGTGACTTGACTCGATCCAAACCAAAGTTTCTAGCATTGAGTTAAGATATACACGTCTTTCAGAAACTAAAAACTTAAAAAAAACAACCACGAAGAAAAAAAATTGGGTCCGCCCCTGCCCGAACCCACTCGACTAACACTCCCACATTTCTGTTTGGCTAATTATCCGACCTGGTTCTACAAGTGGGTGGTCCGGCCAAACTCTTCTATACACAAGGCGGTGAATTAGGAGTTGATAGTTGATAGTTTGTTTTCAGGATAGATATTATCAAGTGTAACAAACTATGCTCAATTATAGCTTGCAAACCAACATGGGTTTCTTTATAAATACCTAGCCAAGTTAGAGGTTATAGTATGAGAGTTTATGTACTAGGGTTTTGAGTTATTTTCCATGGTATATAAAATTGTGATTACCTTCAATTGTGTGTTTAGTTTTGATGTCAATTCAATTAACTTGAATTGGTATCAGAGCCTTTCAAAACATCAAGAATCCTTGTCGTGTTCAAGAAGTTGTAACCAAGCCATAAAGAAAAGTTACAACCTGAGAAGAACAAAGGTGGGTTCGTGATCCTTGAAGACCACATACACCAGTAATCCGACATCTGTCACCAACATGAAAGAAAGCAGCCCGACTAACTTTCAGTATCTGATGTTAGCAACGATAAACTACAAGGTGTGGTCAATAAAGATGAAGGTTTTGTTTGAGGTGCATGGTGTTTGGGATGCGATCGATCCCGGAACACAATATGCAAAAAAAACAACACCATTATTGCCTTGTTGTTCCAAGCAATACCCGAACAACAAATACTTCAAATCGGAAACTTGAAGACTGCAAAAGAAATATGGGCGGCGAATAACACTCGTCACCTCGGGGCAGATCTCGTAAAGGAGGCAAGGTTGCAAACTCTAATGATGGAGTTTGACAATCTAAGGATGAAAGACACGGAAGTCATCGATGAATTTGCTAACAAGTTATCGGCTCTTTCATCGAAAGCAGTCTCACTTGGAGGAACTATTGAGGAACTAAGACTAGTTAAAAAGTTTCTCTCAAGTCTTCCAAGAAAGAAGTTCATCCATATAGTGGCCTTCATCTAGCAGGTACTTGACATCAAGAAGATGAGTTTTGAAGAAGTCGTTGGGAGGTTAAAGGCTTACGAAGAAAGAATCATGTGTGACGAGACTCAAAATGAAGACCAAAGCAAGCTCATGTTTGGGAGAACCGAAACAAATTATAACCGAAGGGGAGATAGTAGTCGTGGAAGGGGTCGAGGATCAACAACAAACCGTGGAAGAGGAAGGGGTCGGTCGTCAGGGCAAGAGTGTGATCGGTCCACACCCAAACCAACCAAACGTGAAGCCGAAAAGAAAAAGGATAGATCAAAAGTGCAGTGTTATCGTTATGATAAATACGATCACTTCATGTATGTTTGTCCGGAAAGAAAGCAAAAGGCTCAAGAGGCAAACGTGGTCGAGACGAATGAATAAGACCCAACAGTTTTCATGCATGAAACGATATTCTTGAATGAAGAAAATCTGGTACCAAAACGACTTGAAACCGAGTCTAATGGGGATGGAGTTTGGTATCTAGATAATGGCGCGAGTAATCACATGACGGGAACCGGGGTTACTTTAAGAAACTTGATGAAAAAGTAACCGGATCGGTCCGGTTCGGTGATAACTCTCGCATCGAAATAAAGGGAAAAGGTTCAATACTTTTCCAAAGAAAAAATGGAGAACAAAGACCCTTGACAGAAGTTTACTACTTACCCGAACTAAAGAGTAACATTATTAGTTAGGGACAAACCACCGATTCTGGATGCGAGGTCAATATGAAGAATGATCTATTAACTGTGCATAATGGCAATGGGAGGCTGTTGATGAAAGTAAGAAAATCAAGCAACCGGCTCTATAAAATTAACTTGGAAATCAGGACACCGGTGTGTCTGCACACAAGAATCGAAGATGAAGAATGGCGCTGGCACGCTCGCTTAGGGCACACAAACTTTGACACCATAAATAACATGGCCAAGAAAGACCTAGTGCATGGATTACCCTACTTGAGACAAGAAAACCAACTATGCAGATCATGTTTGGTGGGCAAACAAACAAGGCAATCCTTTCCAAAGATGACAAGTTATAGAGCACGTCAAGCTTTGGAATTAATACATGCAGATCTGTGCGGGCCAATTACACCATCAACACTAGGAGGTAACAACTATATCTGTGTGTTAATAGATGACTTTTCACGATATATGTGGGTGTACTTTGTGAAGGGAAAGAATGAGGCACTCTCAAAGTTTAAAAATTTCAAGACACGGTTCGAGAAAGAAATTGGGAAAACTATCAAAACTTTGAGGACTGATAAAGGGGACGAGTTCACTTCCTATGAATTCCAACAATTTTGTGACGAGCATGGCATAAAACGATACTTTACTGCTCCATATACACCTCAACAAAACGGCGTAGTGGAGAGAAGAAACCGTAGCATGATGAACATGACCCGAATCATCATGAAGGCCATGGATGTTACGAATTACATGTGGGGAGAAGATGTAAACCACACCACTTACCTACTCAACATGATTCCAATTCACGCTTTACCCGACAAGACACCCTATCAAAAGCTCCTTGGAAGAAAGCCAAATGCAAGCCACCTCAAGGTGTTTGGATGTATGGCTTATGCAAAAGTTCTATTTGAGAATTTGGGAAAGCTAGACAACCGTTCAAAACCCCTAGTCTATCTTGGAACAGAGCAGGGTACCAAGGCATATAAACTTTATAATCCAACGACTTGAAGAGTAATAGTAAGTCGGGATGTTATATTTAATGAAAAACAAGGATGGACTTGGGGAAGCAAGGACCACCAAGAAATCGGGGATCTCGGGGTTCTTACTACGAATCAACAACACCAAGAATGGTCACAAGTTCACCCAGAACCAAACAGTGAAGAAAATCGAGCCCCTAGATTCAGCAGCCCACCTCTCGACCAAGATGGCCCAAAATGCAGCAATATCAGCCCAACTATGGGGCCTGCAATCAGCCCAAGTTATAGCCCAAATCAGGCCCAAATCAGCCCTGAACCAACCTCAACCAAAGAAAGCTTCTAGTCCATCATTCAACCTCAAAGTCAACTACGAAGGTCTAACCGGGCAAACGTAACACTAAAGTATCTTAACGATTATATCTTGTTTACTAACGATGCCTGTGAACAGCTACTACTGTCTATAAACGAAGAACCAAATAATTATCAAGAAGCCAAAGCATCGAAGGAATGGATGGCGACAATGAGAGCCGAAATCGAGTCAATAAACAAGAACAATACATGGATACTAACCGAAAAACCAAGAGAAGCTAAGCCAATTGGATTGAAATGGGTCTTCAAAGTAAAAAAGGAATGCTAATGGAACAATAAATAAATACAAAGCTTGCCTAGTAGCAAAGGGTTATGTCCAACAACCCGGTGTTGACTATGACGACGCGTTCGCACCGGTGGCAAGAATTGAAACTACTAGACTCCTAATCGAGTTAGCTGCCTCGAATGGGTGGGAAATCCACCATCTTGATATTAAAACAACGTTCTTGCACGACGATTTGAAGGAGGAGGTGTACGTAATACAACCTGATGGGTTCGAGAAAAAAGGGGAAGAGAACAAGGTCTATAAGTTATCAAAAGCTTTATACGGCTTGAGACAAGCTCCTCGAGCATGGAATACAAAGCTTGATCAAATCTTGAAGGGAATGAAGTTTAAAAAGTGCTCCAAGGGACAATCGGTTTATCGTAAGACGGGCGGTAAACATTTGCTTATTGTGGCGGATACGTTGATGATCTTTTAGTTACCGGAACAAGTCCGAACATAATCATTGATTTCAAAAGAGAAATGTTAACAAAATTTGAGATTTCGGATCTTGGCAAGTTAACTTATTATCTTGGTATAGAAGTAACACAAGGAGAAAAAGAAATAAAGATTAAACAAGAAAGCTACGGACGGAAGATTCTACAAGAAACTGGTATGGAGACATGCAACCCGGCTCACGCACCAATGGAGCCTGCTACAAAACTGTCCAAAGCCGAGAACGAAAAAAACATTGAAGCCACAAGGTACCGTAAGACAATTGGATGTCTTCGATACCTACTACATACTCGACCAAACCTTTCGTATTCGGTTGGGGTATTAAGTCGTTACATGCAAAACCCCAAGGTGTCTCATGGTGCAGCAATAAAACACGTACTAAGATACATACAAGGAACCACCAGCTTTGGGCTAAGGTATGATCGAGGGGCTTTCAAAGGATGGATCGGGTATAGTGATAGTAGTCACAATGTTGACCCGGATGATGGAAAAAGTACAAAACGATCACGTCTTTTACTTAAGGTCATCACCCATCACTTGGTGCTCTCAAAAGCAAGCAACAATTGCTCTCTCCTCATGTGAAGCGGAATTTATGGCGGCAACAGCGGCAGTCTGCCAAGCTATTTGGCTTCAAGAACTCTTAAGCGAAATCACGGGAATGGATCAAGAGAATGTGGTCATTCGAGTTGTTAATCAATCGGCCATAGCCTTGACCAAAAATCTTGTGTTCCACGGTAGGAGCAAACATATACATACACAATATCACTTTAATCGCGAATGCATCGAGAAGAACCAAATTGAAGTCTCGTTTGTTCCTGGAGAAAAACAAAAGGCAAACCTCCTAACAAAACCGTTAGGGCGAATCAAGTTCAAGGAACAAAGATCATTGCTTGGAGTAGAAGACCTCCCTCATTCGGGTCAGAAATTAGGGGGTGAATGTTGGGCTAATTATCCGACCTGGTTCTACAAGTTGGTAGGACGGCCAAACTCTCCTATACACAAGGCGGTGAATTAGGAGTTGATAGTTGATAGTTTGTTTTCAGGATAAATATTATCAAGTGTAACAAACTATGTTTAATTATAGCTTGCAAACCAAGATGGGTTTCTCTATAAATACCTAGCCAAGTTAGAGGTTATGGTATGAGAGTTTATGTACTAGGGTTTTGAGTTATTTTTCTTGGTATATAAAAGTGAGATAACCTTTAATTGTATGTTTAGTTTTGATGTCAATTCAATTAACTTGAATTTCGAGTTAATTTGGTGCTAAAAGTGACTTTACAAGCTTTCTATGAAGCTACAAACAATTATTCTATAATGGTTTCAGACGAGAAACTCAAGTTTAAGCCTAGGAACAAGCTTGTAAAGATCAAGTTTGTAACTGTTTTAAATTCAACGCTATCAATAACTAAACATGATAAACTAATCTGAATCATTAAACCAATCTAAAAACGGCTTTATGTATAATGTCTCACACTATATCAAGACATTTTTCTATGATTCCTCTTTCATTCTACCTAGACAAGATTTAAACAAAAACAGTAACACTTTTATGTTTAAATCCTCAATCATAAGTCTTTCAATTGGTGTCATCAGAAGGCCAGATCACTGTCTCCATGAGTCGTTCACGCATCAACCACAAATTCTGATCTGATAGATCTTTGTGCATTTGAGCAACATCAACTTTCTAATATACAAAGATAGTTGTCAATATATATGAATTGAAATATTAAAGGTGACAAACATTAAACGACAACATTAATCGACTGATACCTTAATCCATTTTCCATATAGGTGAAGGCGAGTGACCATTACTCTTTCTGCAAGCTCATGTTTCTCCTGTTGTAACAAATTACACCAACAAAATGAGAGATGTCGTCATATATAACCAATCCGTATGAAAAGGGTCCATTCGGTCTATACTTTTTTGATAACGGGTCAAATGGGTCAAACATTTCAAACAAGTTGGAAGTTGTCTAAACTGCACCCCAATGCTTATAATCTCTTTGTAACCATATTTAACACGTTAATTACATATAAAATTAGGGAATAATTGTTGGTGGTCAAATCATCTAGTGTAAGTTATGGTTCAACTTACTCAAATAACTTACTACCAAAAAATGCACATAAAGATTATCATACTTTCATGGCTTTTCAACTGAATACTCTAAGTTTTCACGGTCATCCTTACGATCTCAACATACTACTACCTCATAACTCTCAAACTTTATCTTTTGAAGGACCCGAAGAGGTTACCTTTTGGAGGACCCGAAGAAAGCGTTTTCCATTGTTAAGTTTGTTTATCACCACAAAGCTGTTGTCATTGAGAACTCAGAAAATTGATTAACAAAACTAAAAACAACACGAGAAATGGAAGGAACACGAAAGTAGACTTACTCATAGAACCAACGATATTCCGTTGGGTTCATCTCATAGAGTTGGTTCATAACAGTCCTCACTGCTTTGTAAGTAAATATATTAAAGAGTTGCTGCAAGAACAATACCATTTTAGTGGACAACTTTAAAACACAAATCCAAACTTCTATGATTAATCGCTTCTTAGCCTAGTGACACATGGCTAAACTTTTCTTTTTCTAGTCAGTACTCAGTAGTGTTAATTTTTTATCAAATAATTTTAATTTATATATATATATTGAGTTCGCTCCATAAAAAAAATTATTTTCCTCTTTGTCCCTCTATACAAATATTCAAGCTCCCCACAAAGTTAGATTTTAGAGTTATGTTTGTCGTTAAAAAATAAAAAATATACTTAAAACCTAAAATTTTAAGTTTTAAAGCATATGGGTACTAAACTTTGAAGTGATCAAAACAAAAAGATGAAAGATCCTACCTAAAGTGTTGAAACTCATTCAATAATAACTGAGTAAATTTTGCAAGTTCTTACTGCTTGAACATCACGAAAAGAATCTTTATACTGTCCACCAAGTTCATTAACAACCACAAGACCTTTAGCTTTCCTCTGTTTCTTTAATGGTGTTTTTGCAGAACACTTTGAATGAACAAAAGAACTTCTTAACACCAGTGAACCACAACGAACAAACTGCAATTTACCCATTGATTTATGCTCACTTATTGTGTGATTCATGTGGGATTTTGATGTCAGTTGATCCACACACAAACATGGTGAAGTACGTGAATCCATTACAGATGAACCCACCATAGATACACCCCTCACCATCCTTCAATAAACTTTGCAACAAAAAAGAAGCTTTTGTAATGGTAAAAACTTTAACTTTGTACACAAATCAGGATGAAATGAGACTCTATAAAAACTCAAAGAAAGATTCTTTGGGTGTGTATAAAAAGTGACGATTGATGACTAAAAACAAAATATAATGAATTTGGATGAAGATATGGGTGGGTACAAAGCGATAAAGATTGAGGAATAGGAATAATTTTCATGAAAAATTAAAACGTGGGAAGTAGAATACAGTGACCAGATATAATTATATGAATGTGAGGTCCCAAACTCTACAATCAATTATGGGTACTTTTTTGGAATGTTTAAATCATCAAATCAAGATGAATCTTTTGTCATACTATAGACGTGTGATCAGTTTGTAGTTTGGACAAGTGTAGGGTCTTTTTATCTTCTAAATTCGCAATCAGTGTGAGTAGAAATTAAACGCTCAGGATAAATATCAATTAATTTAAAACAAACACGATAATTATCAATTAATTTTAGAAGAAACGTACACAATATAAATTATAGATATCATACGCCTTTATTTTTAATGGATTAATTTTCATTTCACTTCAACTATAATTTCTATTATTTCTATTGTAACTCAATATATTATTAAAATAAACTCTAACATATATCTCCTGACACTTAAACAATTAATAGATTAATACTTATAATAGGTATCTCCTAAGATTTTACTTGATTAATAGCACTAATTTTTAAGTCAAATCGTTTCAACACGTTGACTTCTTGGTTTACCAATTCTAGCATCTTTTACAATAAAAATTACATGTTTTACTTATTTTATAACGTAATGCTTTCTTTTCTTTTACTTTTTTACCAATAATTTCTAATGGTTCATCTAAAAACACACATGCCTCTTATTAGTGTCAAGTGTTTTGATATCATGACAGCCCACGTTTTTGTTAGAAAAAATACTGTCAGAAAAAAAAAACTAGCAAAACCTAAAAAAAAAAAAAATCTACTTGAAGGACTGAAATTGAAAATTTGAAAAGTTAAAGGACAAAAAGTACAAGTTGAAGATGTTTAGGGACCATTTTATCTTTCGACCCCCGTTAATCAAAGCATACACATTAATACATCAATTTTATGTTGCTTCTTCTCAAGCTCGAAGACTGTAAACCCTAATTTCAAAAGAGGATTTTTTGCTGATCGATAAAATGTTCTTCAGAGGGTAAGCTTCCGTTCTAATTTATCATCTTTCGATGCCTTTTTAGTATTTACAATTTCAGATCAGCGTATGCATTCACGTATGTGGAAGTTTCGATGGTTTATAGATTGAGTACATAACCTAGGGTTTGATATTTCACTCGTTTGTGGCTTTATTACTGATTATCTTACATATTGATGCTTATAGGCATTTGTTGTGTCGTTGTTTATATGTTTTGCCTAACCTCGATCTGGATTGACCTAGAAATTGTTTTTTTCTTTAATTGAGATTGGACATTCGTTACGGAGAAACAGTTGTACTTTGATACCTGTTATTCGTTGAACCTAATGCGTTTGATATGAAAAATTGATATGGATTTTGGATTCTGTAACATGTTGACAGAGGAGAATGCTTTAAACCACAGACGATTAGGAACTACAGAAATGTCTTAGATGTATGGACTGCAGTGAACATAGTTTCTGGTGAATTAGATGAGCTAATATAAGGTGGAGATGAGAAAATTAATCTAGTAGGTGATAGTGAATATCAAGGAAATTATACACCTTTTGAGTTATGGGCCTTATGGAAATCAATAACAATTGGAAGGGAGTTGGAGTTGTAATGAATAACAGATTATAACAATGGTACGATTAAGGTGAGATTAATTTGTTTTGAGCTAGTAGAAAGAAAAATGGTTATAATCAAAATTTTAAATTATGGAAATTCTTTTGGATAAATCGCTGAGTTTCCTGAGTTTTTTTCCCTTCCTTTGGTTTGAGTTTGTTAGAGTCATATAGACTAAAGTCAAATTCATTGAAGTTTAACCGGCACATATTCCTTTAAGCTGGCTAAATTGAGCATACATTTCGAAGCTTTTAGAGAAAGCATCTTAGCTATGTAGAAGTTTTGGAAGAATTGATTGATATTAGCTCCAAATATGATATATAACACACACATAATAATTTTCCCAAAACCCTCAGATAAATTGTACTTCTTTTACGTAATTTATTTAAAACTGAAATTTCGAACTGGGTTATTACATTAGACATGGATTTAAACCCCCATCTCTCCCACCTATTGTGATCATTCTTTCTCTTGTCATCCTTGTTCTAGGCCCACTGTAAGGTTCTTTACTTCTTTATGATGGTGCAAGCCTTTTTCTTCTCATTTTTACATGTTTTTACATTATGTTCTTTCTCTAAACAGTTTTTGCAAGTCATTTATTTGCCTGCAGTGGATAGTTTTTTAGAGTAATCTCCTTGCTTTCCATTTTTATGTGTCTTCCTCTTGATGGATGGCCTACCTAGCATCCTTCTCTCAGTTGGAGGAAGTCTTGACTTTCACTGAGCTTCACATCTTGCTTCTCTTTAACGGTTTCATGTAGTGCTTATAGCGAGCCAAGCTTTAATTCTTACTTCGCTTGTGATTGTCATGAAGGCTTTTGATCTGAATAGAATTCTCATTTGCATCCAAAGTTGCCCATAGATTATTATAACCTACATCTTTAATACTCCAGAGCCATTTTGTGTCATTTTTTATAAGTTAGCAGATACCCACTTACCCCTCTGTACAATAATACGGCGAACTTTAATTGTGAAGATCTTCATATCTATCCCCAAGAAGTGGTGATTAGTCTCATGTCTTTCTGGTCCATGTTTGCATCATGAATTCATTATACCGTCCCTCTTTCATTGTGTTCTATACCTTCATCATCCTCATCAATGTCCTGTTCATGATCATCCATTCACGTAAAGTCTTACCAACATCAAAGGCAACATCATCAATAACAAAATGACGCTGCGTATTCTTGTAACAGAGTTTAGTTATTGAAGGATGCCCAGTTGTATTGTTAAAAGGAGCAACAACTAAAAAGATCCTCCTCTTCAACTCTTTAAGGTCCATCGACTAGGATGGCCAGTTACTATTAAAAGGAATCTGATCATTCCTCGTTCTTGGTACTAAGTACTTGCATACTCGTTTTATAAACAGTGTCACTAAAATTATCGTTGTTCTTGTTTGGGTATGCTTACATTTAGTAAAAACATGCATGCCAAAATCTTAAATTTCACCAACATTTGAGATAAAAATATATAAAAATCACTAGCATTTATTGTTGAAATAAACCTCTAGTTTTGAAAGGTTCCAGATATGATATTACAATTTGACAAGAGCATTGTCATCATTATTAAATCAAATCCAACAATTTGTAAACAGAATTCAGATTAGTACTTACAGAAGATGTTGTTCGGTCTAAACCAAACTCCAATTTCCCACTGCATTAGTTCTTCTATTTGTCGTTTTGTTTGCTCTTTTTCTTGTAAGTAGGTTTTACATTTGTTGAACATTGGTTCTGCAATACACTAACATGATTATATTTTGTCCTAATTATATTTATAGTAAATATGTGGATGCTGGTGATGGGCGTGAAATGGGCCTAAAAAGACAACGGGTAATGGATCAGGGTTCATCATATTACAGTACACCACCAGCTTCAAACTTTCTTTACAATCCACCTGCCTACTCCTATGTGAACCAGCCACCTGCTTTCCCGGTTGTTAGACTGCGCGGCCTACCATTTGACTGTTCAGAAACTGACATTATTGAGTTTTTTCATGGTCTCGACATAGTAGACATCCTATTTGTACACAAACATGGAAAGTTTGCAGGTGAAGCGTTTTGTGTACTCGGGTATACTTTTCAAGTTGAATACGCTCTTCAGAAAAACCGACAAAATATTGGGAAACGCTACGTTGAAGTCTTCAGAAGCAATAGACAGGAATATTATAAGGCGATTTGTAACGTTGTTTCTGATTCACGTGTGGCCCGTCCACGGTCCCCACGCCGTGCGCTCCCAAAGCGTGATCCCACAAAGGATAATGCACAACATACGGGTGTGATTCGGTTACGGGGCTTACCGTTTATGGCTAATCGCGATGATATTGTGGAGTTTTTTAAGGGTTTTGTTTTATCAGACGATTCCATTTATTTTATGGTTAATTCAGAGGGAAAGGTGACCGGGGAGGCGTATGTGAAATTTGAAAGCCCAGAAGATTCTAAAGCAGCCATGATGGAGGATGGAACATGTATCGGAAATCGTTATATTGAGTTATTCCCCGCAACACTTGAGGAGTGGGAGGAAGCGGTTACAAAGGGCCGGTAATTATACTTTTTTCTTATAAATTTGCTTTTATATACATCATGCTGTTTATATGTTATTTTGTTTTGAATGCTTATGGTTTTCAAAGAAGTTTGTTTTTTATAAATCACTTAAGTTGATATACTTGAATTTGCATTTTGTAACTGATCATCTGATTGTTCTCAATAATCAGTTTTTTAATATTTGGGTTACAAGTTTTGCTTCTGATTATTCAATATCACATAATCATTTTTAAAACCAACATCATAACATCCTTTAGATGTCACATTATTCATTTTGTTAGTGTCGTCTGATTTTAGAGTTTTGACTTTTTTTTATCATCCATCGTTATGAACTTGTGATATTTATGATCTTTTTAGTGGTAATCTGTTGACCTAATTTTTGGATATCAGGCCGAATGTGCCGAAACCAACTGACGAAGATACAACAGTGTTACGCATGAGGGGATTACCATATTCAGCTGGAAAAGATGATATACTTGATTTCTTTAAAGAATTCTCGTTATCAGAAGACTCAATTCATATACAATATAATTCAGAAGGAAGATCAACAGGAGAAGCTTTTGTGGAATTTGCAAATTTGGAAGACTCGAAAGCTGCATTAGCCAAAGATCGGATGACACTTGGCAGTCGATACATTGAACTGTTTATGTCATCACCTGAGGAGATGAGAGATCCGGTTCTTAGGAGATGAAAGATCTAATTTGCAAATGTCTTTTTTCTTGAAAAAAAGAATCTTTTATTCGACTTTTGTTGTACTTTGATGAATAATGTATGAACTTTGAATTTATATTGCGGGTATTATGATGAGAAGAGATGCTTGTTATTTTGGTGAAAATATGTGGAATCACTGGGAAGTTAAAGATGCACAAGCAGCTGCTGATCGTAAGCATGTGGTGTAACATTCCATCAATATACGCTTTCTCGATCAAAGATTTGTTGGAGATCCGCAGTTTCATTCCCGGAAGTAATCTCAGAAAAGATTAGAAGAAGTTTGTTAACCGGGTTATATTTATATCATGTTGGAGTATTTGGAGAGCTTGGAACTTAACGATCCACAACCAAAAGCCTATTTTTTGGTCCTACATATTTGAGGATATTAAAAACATTATCATTTCTATGGATGTCAAAATTTGTTCCAAGAACAAATCAATCAAATGGGAGCATTGGTGGGTATTTTTAATTTTAATCGTGTTGTATAGTTAATTTCTACTTTGGTGGTGACTTAATGTATTCTACCTAATTGCTAGTTTTGTTCCGCTAAAAAAGTATTGATAGAAAAAATAATTTAAAAAGATAAAAGAGGAATAATGTTTAAATGTGTGTGTGTATATATATATATATATATATAATACACATTTATTTTTTTGTTTATAAATTTTAATTTTAGAGTGTTAATATAAAATTTAGAGTATTAGTATATCAAATATAAAATAAAATTCCAAGTTAAAAAGGTCGCGTTACTCTATGATTGTGAAAACTTGTGTAATGTTTTGGGTTCATATGTTAGACATATTATAATTAGTATTTGGTTTGGGTTTCGGTTCGTGTTGCATTTTACTTGTCAATATGCCAAATATTACTCATTCAAGAGCATTCATAATGGTTTTTTCCATACTCATCTCTATCTTTAAATCATATAGTTTATATATATAGATCTTTATTTTCACTCTTACATTTCATTCTTCTTCTGCATATCCTATCCAAAAATTTTTAAGGAAAATTAAGGCCAATCCTTAAATTTAGTGACACTATTCAATTTTCATATTTATTTTATATACTTTTTGTGAGTGGTTGTGAGTAAAAAATAAAAAATAAAAACTAACTACAAATGAATAAATAAGTATTATTAAAATATTTAGAGGATGGATTGAGGAATAGTTTGTGGGAGCTCTTTACAACATAACCAAGTTTTAGGGGATAAATGTAAATGTTAAATTTTAGGAAATTCATTTTTAAAAAATAACACCCTTGAATATATATATGAAGTTTTCAACCAAACCATGCATGTAATCACACGGGATGCATTCTATTAAAAATCATACGGGATGCATTCTATTAAAAATCATAAATATGTAAAGAATCGTTAAAAATGCATAAGCTACATAGATATTGCTTCAATAAAAAAAGGTAAAACTAGAGGAAAACATTTTATTTTATCTATCCATTATTTCTTTGATATTATCACCTTTATCTTAAATTCTATAAAGGAACTATATAATGTGCATATGTTACATATAATATGGGTGCATATATGCATTAACTAAAAGACTATACATATCTTTTTTTAGAATATACCTTACAAGTATTAAAATAGTGGTTCTTTGTGTGTTTTTAATAGATTTTTGTTTCTTTATAGAATGTGTCCATGTAATCACACTAACTTTCGGGAGGTTCTGTTGTTTTAACGCTGTTTTCTTTTAAATAAGTTCTTACAAGAAAACTCTTCATCTAGATAATAGTGTTTTAGTAAAAAAATTATAAATAAAAGTTACCCAAATAAGAAAATACCTTTACCTTTATAAAAAGTATTTTATATGTTCAACTACTATTACTTTCATCAAAACACTATAGTCTACACAATCAAAATGTTATTTTGCTACTTTGATTAAAAATTTCATCTTACATGTCACGGTCCAAGGCTTCCAGCTCGATTTTTTACGAACATACCCATAAGAGCATCTGCAATTGATTCTCTCTCTCTATATATATATATACGTTTTATATATATGTGAATGTGTTTTCTATATTATAACAAAATGGTTAGGAGTGGTATGTAAGTGAAGAATATAGAAAATGTTATTATTCATTTTTATATTTGGTAAAACATTATTCATTTCTATTTATCTTTTCAATATTTATTGAAAGTGGTTGTGAGTATAGGAGAGAGAAAATATATAAAAATATATTATTTAATTGAAAGGAAGAAATAAAAAATAGTAATTTTTAATAGAATTATTAGATTTTAATAATCCCAAGTTTCATTTATTGGTTGGAATTAATCCGAACTCAATAAATGTTTACAGATACTCTCAATTTTGAATTAAGAGTTAATCTCGGTTTTCGTTCCTGAGTTTTGCAAATTGTTTTCACTTTAATACCAACATTTATTTTGTCTCCATAATTGGCCTGAGTTTTGCAAATAGCTTCTATTTTAGTCTTTTTGACTAACGATGTTAACATTTTTTGTTAGTTTTTTAGATGACCAAAATACCCTAACGGCTATAAAAACATCACATATCTTTCAATTTCTATCTCTCTCTCTCACACACATACACACTCTCACACTTTTTTCTTTCACCACATCACTACACACCACCATCGCCTCACCACCGCACACCACTGCCACTACACAATACTGCCACCACACATCAGCTCCTGCGTCGAGGGGGTGTAGCGTCGTTGACGATGGAATCGTCGGCCGTCATGATGAATTTGTCGTCATCAATCAGATTACTCGAACGATTTGAGGTTTGTGGGATTAATGGGAGCACAATTGGGCAAAGGTGTGGTTAGCATCAATTAGGGTTTCGAGAGGGTTATTCTTGGAAGAGACGCACGAAAAGAAAAGAAATTGGAAGGTGAATTAGGTGTAATATCATTTTATCTTGCAGAAGGAGACGATGTTTTCATGGATTATGTGTGGAGTGGTGGTATGAGGTGCGGAGTTGTGTGGTGGCGGTGCGACAGTGGTATGTGGTGACAGTGGTGTGTAGTGCGGGTGTGAGGTGTGGTGGCGGTGCGACAGTGGTGTGTGGTGCGGGTGAGAGGTACGGGTGTGAGGTACGGTGGTGTGTGGTGGCGGTGCGACAGTGTTGTGTGGTACTGGTGAAAGGTGCGGGTGGTGTGTGGTGGTGGTGTTGTGGGTTGGCGATGCGACAGTGTTGTGTGGTGTCGGTGTGAGGTGCGGTGGTGTGTGGTGGTGGTGTTATGTGGTGGTAGTGCAGTAGTGGTGTGTGGAGACGGTAGTGTGTGGTGCGGGTGTGAGGTGCGATGGTGTGTGTTGGCGGTGTTGTGTGGTCACGGTGCGACAATGGTGTG
>BJCM01100156.1:0-14112 GCA_018326385.1 Flaveria bidentis
TATATATATATCGTGTATAAAAAATATATGAAGGAAAAAGAAACCCAATTCATAAATATATGTGTTGCCATTAAAAAAACTAAATATATTTCTTTGCGAACTACTAATGCTGTATTTATCAACTTGTTAACTTATGTTATCTATATTTTTATAATCGGACAAGTAGAAGATACTATTTCAACTTCTTTTTACCTTCACATGTATAAAGATCCCAAACGAAAATATATTACCAATAAGGACCGTCGTCAGATTTAAATTTTGAACATATGGACCCATCACCTTACACTGGGCCATGGCATGCAGGATATTCACGTTATCATCCATCTATCCATTAAATACGTACAATAAACCAAAAACTCACAGTACTCACATACTTACAAACACACTCTCTCTCAGAAATACACACACAGTTAAGCAAGATGATGAAGATGATAACAAAAATTACACGTATAGAGTTTTAGGTGTTCACATATTTTAAAAGTTATAAAAGAAGAAAATGCTAGAATTTGAGGTGCTCGTATTGGCATTTGATTGGATCTGATTAATTTTGCATGCTCCTACGGTTCTATGAAAATTTTTTCATGGGTGTCGCTAATTTATGGTACTTGAATACCTATCAACGTAACTATATATATTTCTCGGTTTGGGTCGTAGCCATGGTCTCATAAATTTTTTTCTTAACTCCAAACCTAGCATAATTCATATTCAAGATAATTACCAACGATGCTAAGACTTTAGCTATGTAAATAAAATTAAGTTTCAGTTTTACATATATATATACTGTATTATATATATATACTGTATTAATTTAAGTATTTTTTTCATGGTTGTCGGATGATTCCAACACAAGTTAAAGAGGGCATTGGCATTGGCCTTGGCCATGTTTGCATGCGGGTAATTTGTAATTTGAATGCGCAGCTAGCAAACGTACAATTTTGTATTCTCCAATTATTGGATTCCCCTTTGTTGATAAGTTGACATCCATAAATCTTGAGAATTTTGGTACACTAACTCACAGCCACAAAACCTACTCTATTTTCGAGGTGAAGATAGACTCGTTTCATATAATCAAACAGGCTCCCCCTACAGGGGGCATTTCTTTAACAATCATATTTAACTCTTCTCATTCTTTTTTTATATTTATTTTTTTATAAAAGAATTTATTACTTTAAAAAATAGATTGACTTTGTTTTCTAATATCTTTTTTATGAAAACTATAAAGAAAAGTAAATCTAGTAACAAATTAGAACAAACAATTACACAAGTTCATAAATCATAAAATAAAACCCTATCTACTAATTAATCTGAATAATGAAATTAGGTAGACAAAAACAATGTAGATGAAGTCCATCGACAATATGTATAAGAATATAACCTGCAAACAATTGTTATTGCACGTTTAAACACTAGCATTTGAAGACAACTGAGCAATTTCGAAGACAAATAAGATGAAAACTAATTAGACGATTTGCTGATGATTGACGAAGACCAGATTGTTAAGCAGACGTGTAAACTGTGAGGATTAAAACCCTAAACAAAAAAGGTGAAGAAGATGGAGATAATCATCCCCTCCTTACGCCCTTGTGCTCCTCTTTATTTCCTTTTAATTTAAGAAGTCATTCAACTGCTATAAATCCAATTCAATGGAGATCTGATTCAAGAGTAATCTAACTCCAAGGATGATAATAAGCCCGCAGTCAGCATCTTGACCAGCTCATTTGCCTTTAATAATATAAAAAGAATTAACAAGCCAAATTTTATATCTTATATTTACAACGTGAAATTGACAAACATTAACACATATTTATAGTAGAAACTTATATAAAATTTGATAAGTGCTTGCTCGTGTCAGTCTCCCTAGTGATCAACTTGGGCATGCAGTTGGAATACCCAAATGTGTCATAGGTATAAAATATAATATCATTTTCAAGTTTGAGTTAAATATGTAAATATGTCAAAATTAAGGGTGTAAAGGGGTTTTCATATATTAAAACCCTAAAACTCCTGTTATTTAAAGAAACATATATGGCTGCCCTCACTTTACTTGCATGACAAGGTTTTCAAAATAAGAAGAGAGAGATAGAGTGGCACGCTTGGCTGGGTTTAGCGATAGTAATTGGCTAGAGAGAGAAAACTCGAGATTAAGCAAAAAGTAAGTTTAATACCTAATAAAGTTCTCGATCAAAGTATAGATCCAAACATGAATTACACTTAGATATAATTTGAAGGAGTTTAAGTTGATAAAGTTTCCATCTTTATCATTTTTATAGGTCTCGTTGTTAAAAAAAATATTTAAGGTTTATACGATAGACTTTTAATGATGAGTTCTAGATCCTCATCCTTTTAGTGTTTTCTAAAGTTTTTGGGATGATATATGAAATAGGTAGTTTTATACGTTAAAGGTTGAATCTTTGATATGATTTGTGTTTTTTGGTTTTGGTTATAAACGTATGTATTTGCATGAGTGTAAATGTTATTTAAGATTATTTCTAAAATGATGATGTTTAATTTAATGTTTGCTGAGGAAAGAATGAACACATATTCATGTTATGGGCAATAAATATATCAGATTTTAAATAGAACCTCCATAACTGAAATGACTCCTTTGTAGGTGACCTAGTACCTTCACACGTGTTTAATGTTCCTCATAAGTGGACTTGTGCCTCCATGAGTAATATGGTACCTTCGTAAGTGACCTTGCACCACCGTAACCCTCCATACTTAGGAGTATTATAGCCACATACTTCACAAGTAAATCAAAGCCTGCGTATGTGAAAATAACCATTATAATTGACTAGTATTCTTTCGCACCAACTATACTTAGTCTTTTGCTAATGTTTAAAACCTTTGTGACTGGATTGAGCCTTCGTAGTAGTTTATGTAGGGATTGAACCTAGAGTCTCGGAAAATCAAATCATGATGATCAAGATCAAGTCGCGCGAGAACCTAGACTTGTCGCGTGAGAAGTACCTGTCGTGCAAGAACTACACGAGAAGTTTGTAGTTTAGTATAAATAGTTAATTCTTTGTGTAACTAGAAAGCGTTTTGGTCATTTCTAGATTTCATACTTATTGTAATTAATTTAAATCAGAGAGCAATACAAAGAATGTTATTTACAATTAAGCTCAAGTTCATTTGATTCTACTCAATCTTCTTACCGTGAGCAATTACCTTCTGCATTCTTCTCACGAGATCAATTCGTTGTTGTTATCGTCATTCCTTACAATTGGTATCAGAGCTTGGTATGCTCTAGATTGATTATTTGAACATTGAAGTGCGTTTTTGAAGTGTTGTTGATCTCATAATTGAAATTTGTTGAAGATCTACTTGATTTCTACTGATTTTGACCATAATTAAAGATGTTAAACATTGTTATGTTGTTGATTGAAGATTTAAAGATGTTTATGTGATTAAACAAGATTAATTGCATCAAATAGAGACTTTTAAGATCTTAGTTGAACCTAAAATCACTAATTGAACACTTAATTAATTAAATTTGAAAAAAATAGTGAAAGATTGAAGTGAAGACTCTTCAGAATTGAGATAATGATTCAAGAGAAAAGGTTTTCATCACACACAAAAAGTCTATATTTGCATGAGAATTTTTTTTTCCGCAAAATTCTATTGAAAATTTTGTTACATAAGATTCATTTCGCATGAGAAGTTCCTATTTTTGCAAAAGTCATTTTGAAAAGTAACCACGTGAATAGTTTGGTGTTTGTTTGAGCGAGAACTTCAAGTTTGAAGAATATTTTAAGAAGTTTGTATTCTAAGTCTGGAAATAACAAATCTGAAGCACATCACTACCATCATCAACCTCAAAAATAAGACTGGAACCAACACAAAACCCCCCATACATGTTAGCAAAGAAGAATACCTTGAATGGGTTTACAGATTTGAAAATCATGTTATATACACCGAACCTCGGATGATGCTATCAATCAAACAAGGACTGTACATTCCTATTTTTAACAACGAGAAGGGAGAGTTGGTGCCTAAAACTAAACACATTTGGGATGAGAAAGACTTAAAGAAATTAGAGATTGGTGACAAAACATATGCTACCGTCATGATGGCACTAAGGATTGAAATAGCTCAAAAGTTCAAGGATTACAGAAAAGCCAAAGATTCGTGGGATGCAATAGAGGAGAAGATATAGGGGATAAGGATATGAGAGAGAGCCATAAAGACATGCTAAACCAAGAGTTTAATATGTTCAATCATATACTTGAATAAACTCTAGAGGCTTATATGTCAAGGTTTATGAAGTTAATAACAAAAATAAAGAGTGCTAGAACTACTTTGAAGGAAATTTCAGTAAACAAGAAGATGTTGAACTCTTTACTACATAGCTGGAATAACAACTTCACAACCATTAAAAGAACCAAGGATTTGTTCACTTTGTCACTCAAAGATTTAATTTCATCAATCAAGTCTTATGAAATGGATGACACACAGTGATCTGCTCATTACATTAACACAATAGGAGGTGAAGAATCTACATTATATGGTAAAATAGTCACTGATCCAAATTATTATGTCAGCTATTCCCAGCTATGTTGTGACATCCAGTAATTTTACGTTACCAAACTTCGTTAGTTCCGTTACGTCTTGCATACACGTGTCTTGAGCATACACTAGTTGTCATTTAATGTTGGTGACCTAAAAATAATAATAATTAATAATGGTAAATTAATGATAATTTAACTGATTATGTGATTGTTGTGTTATGTTTATGTGTTTACGCGATTTAAATGTTCATTGTGGAAATTAATCACGTAATGTGGAAACGTGTGTATTAATTCATATGTGTTGAGTTTTATAAAAATAAAATATATAATTGTGACTATGAGTCTATATGCTTAATAACTTAGTTAAAAACACTTTTAAAAAGGAGTTAAAAGTTAATTTTTATAAAAATACAAACAACAAGGGCTTAAATGGTAATTATGCAAAATTAAATTAAATAAAACAAAACCCTAGCCTCCCCCACACCCATCAGCCGCAACTTCATCCCCATACCCCCTCCCTTTGCGATTTCAACCAAGAACAAGCAAGAAAGCATCGGATTTGATCGATTTCAAGGGTTGCAACAAGTTAGAATCATCAAATACAAGCCATTACACGTTTAAAGGTTAGAATTTTACAAATTTTGAGGAGTTTTCTAATTGGCCGAACCCTAATTCGTGTATAGGTGTTCATGATGTCGAATTTTGGTCAATTGATGATGTTATCATGTTAGTTAGATTGTATACATGTTAGTTAACGCCGATTATGCAAGAATGATACGTTTTTGATGAATTGTTCATGAACTTTGATTCATGATAAACCCTAATTCGAAAATTGATGTGATTATATGAGATTGATGATTGTATGATGATTATATGATGATTAGTAGGTTGTATGAATGCTAGATTACATTGATCTTGCAAGAAGTTGATGAATTAAAGGTTGTGTTCATAGGTTACTAATAATAGTAACATTATTTTTATGATATGATGATTTGATGATGGATTGATGTTGTTGAAGGGTTTATGATGATGTATGTATGATAGATTGATGATATGGATGCCAGAAAACTAGGAATGAATGTTGTAGTTCATAGATTTCCAAAAGTAGAAACTTTTGATCATGAAGGTTAGTGAATTATGATGCTTGGATGTTGTTGATCATGCTTAGATGTTGATATAAACTTGAATTGGTGTATTATTAATGAATTTATGAATACATTAGTTGTTTGATAGATTTTGGGATGTGCTTTCCCAAAACGGAAACTTTATTTGCACAAAGTTTGAAAGATAATAGTTTGAGCTTGTTTGGGATATTAGGAGCATGTTAGTATGTTCATGGATGATTTCTAATGTGATAGAATATGTTAATTTAGTTGTATGGAATGCTTGGATGATCATGGTTGATGTATGGACTTTGATGATCATGTATGATGTTAATGGTTGATTAGTAGTTAAGACATCATGTTTGGGACTGGGAAATTAATTATTGTGGTGTATGTTGAATGCAATGAACATGGTTAATGAATATAATTGTGATCATCATACACGCGTGCAAATTTGAGGCCCCTACTTAGTAGGATTGGTAGGGTTTAGGATGTGAAGTCGTGAGTGGCTTCACATGGCATGTAGTACGTGATTTGATCTTTGTGTGGCGTGTTAGTTATGTTGTAATTGGTGGGCATGTTAATGTTTTAGATTCACATGACTTATATGATATTTAGTGGTATGATGATCTAACTAATGCATTGGGTAATGTAGCACCTCATGTGATCCATTTGAATGTTAACCATGTATGTTATATGTTCACGTTTGCTTAATTAAATTATAACTCATGATGTCACCAACGGGTCAAATGGGTCAACCGAGTCAAATATGTCTGTTTTCTGAAACCTTGAGTCTTTGGTTGTAGTGTGCTTAGGGTTCCACATGTTTTTTGTTTACACATACTCATGTACTTACGTGATCTAGGTAACCTCTGAAGGTTGTCTATCCACTCTTGCTTCCAAAGTAAACCCTAAGTAGTTGTTACGCATATCAAGAGAGTTCATGCCCCACTCTTTATTTAATCTCTTTTGGGGGAGATAGCATACTGGTAAATTACAACGCTTTATATATGTTTAAGTTGTGTATAATATTAATATCGTGCTGTTTATTTATTAATGTTTACTCATTTGGGTTGGTAAATGTTTTGCCATAGTATGCATTTATATACTTTGGGTTTCTTTACTTACAAAACACTTCCGCATAGTTTTCAAGTTTAAACTTTGGTTGATTTTATTTTAACGTTGGCATATAGAGTCGTTCTGAGTAACTATTGACTGTGATCCTGGTTTGTTCACACGCCTCGCGGTAAAACTCCGCACGTGGATTTTAAGGGTGTGACATATGTCAACTACAAGCAACCAATTTTCAAAATGTCAAAAACCATCCATGCCTCAGTTTCAAGCTTCTTATCAACCTCATTACAATCAAGTGCAATCCCAACCACATAGTCATGCCTCTCAACCAACACAACAAGCTTTTGTGTAAAATCCAACCTTACCAAGCAAACAAATCAAATAACCGAAGAGCATATGGCTTTATTCACCACGTTCATGAATAGCTATGAAGCATTTACAACTGGAAGATTAAGTGCACCCAACATCTTAGTTGATGACTTACAACAAGTCAATACTAATGAAGTTAAGGAAAATTATATCAAGTATTTTACGACAATGGTGGTGTATCGAGCAAAAAACTTTTCTAGAAGGACTGGAAGGAAGATATTTGGTTTGAACAACTCTAGCACAATTAGGTTTGATAAACCAAGTTTGAGATGTTATAACTATGACAAACCTGGTCACTTTGCCAGAGAATGTACCGAAAAGAGATCAAAACAAAATGACAATTGAAAGAAAATGGTTACTTTAGAGGTAGAGACTAATGGTGCTAAAGGTAGCTCATCTAACAACAAAGCTCTATTGACCCAAATAATGATGAATATTATTGGTTAAACCAGATAGAAATTCTAGATATCAAATTGTCTACTGCTTTGTTTGCTGAAATACAAACTGATGAAGAAGATGAGTTTGCGTATGATGATTTTTTAAAGGGAGTGTTCGCTAAAGAAGTTTGTGAGAATGTTGAAAGGGTGGTTGGTGTAAAAGCTGATGAGATTACTCCAGCTTAATAAAAGAAGACTAGAGAAGGAAAAGAAGAAATTAAGGTTAAAGTTTTTGAGTTAACTCCAACTAAAGTTAGAAAGAAAGAGAATGCTATTGAGGAAACTTCAACAACTTCTTGTGATGATAACAATGTTAATGTTGCTGAGATTACTCCAGCACATAAAGCAGATGAAATAGTTGTTCTGAAGGTCTTCATGGTAAATGCCATACCTGAAGAGACAAAGAAAAAGAAGGAACTGAAGAGGTACATATTAATCGTTATTCAAATGATTATATAGAAAAGGTAAATAATTATAGAGTTTAAAATGATTGCTTGATCCTAGAAGTTGAAAAACTTCAATATCAAGCTCATAAATATAATAATGAAAAATATTTTCAAAGAAAAGATAGATGGATTAAACAAATTCCATTTATCATTCTAAACTGAATGTGCATGATAAACATAAATGATTTAATTATACTTAATAATGAGTTTTCTTTAGAAATCAATAATCTTAATAGTGAACTTTTATATGCAAAATTAATTGTTGAAAATTTTGAGTTATCCTCAAATATGGTTGAAAGTATAATCAAGTCTCAAATATATCATAAAATTAATGGTGGAAAGAGTGGTGTTGGATATTTTAATATTACACCACATATTAATCATGATTATACTTGTTTACCTTGATCTATTACCACATCAGATGAATAGACCTATGGATTAGGTTTTCAACCAAAATCAGACTTAATAACTCCGGTAAATATTTCACTGACTATTGACCCTGTTATAAAAACTAAAATTAATCATGACAATTATTCTGTAGAAACTCGAAGAAAGAAGGGTTGGTTGAAGATTGGAAAAGTGATGATGAAATAGATTTTAAGGAAAATAAAAGTTATATTGAAAAATCTTCCTGTAATTTATCATCAATCATCAATGAGATTTCAAATGTTTTTGTTTCTAAAAATGATTATCCAAAATTGTCTAACAAACAACTATAATTAAAATCAAAAATTGATTTCAAAGAAAATGAAAAGAAGTAAGGCACAACATCAGCTTCTGACTTGAAAATTGATTTCAAGAACATATTTGTTTCTAAAGATAATATTGATAATAAAGATTATATTTTTAAAGAAACAAATACAAGATTAATTAAAAATAAGTCTCCTATTATTGCTAACTCTGTGAAACAATATGTTTGTAGAACATGTATCATGGACACTAGTCATATTCCAGTACCTTCAAATCAAAAGGTTAAAGCTAGAGTTCATGCCTCATCGGTCTCAGAAATGAATCAATTTGTTCGGAACTTTACCTCGAATTTCTCTACATCACCTAGAACAACTCCTAATGAAAGAGAGAAGCAAGAGACTGTTAAGGAATCTCTAGGCCAAAGAAATACTAAAGCTATATTCTATAAAACTATAGAAGTTATAATCAACAGCTTATGAGAACAACATGAGAGCAAAAAGTGTATTCTAATATATGTTATTATGTTTGTGGCGAGCTAAATCATAAGGCTAGAAAGTGTCATCATCGATATCAATTGACAAGTAAACAAATATTTCACTTTTAATTACAAGTAATAGATTTTTTTATAAATGCCAAATTCATAAGGAATTCAACTCAATCAAATTCTTTTATTGATAAAAGAAATGTCCAAATAATAACTAATTTTGGAATAAAAAAATACAAACAAGAAATCTTTACATGTTGATGACAACAATTCTATTTCAATTCAAATCACTTTCAAGAAATTGGTTACAAATTTGATTAAATCTATTCAAAGGTGGAAAATTAAAACTAAACAACTTGAGCCTGATATTGTTGAAGATTATGTCTTAAATGATAAAATAGATATGATATTGAAGTTTGTATCATATTTAGATGATAACAATATACTCAAGTCAACCATGGCTTGGGTTCCTAAATCCGAGTAAATTTATTCATATGTATAGGAACAACCAAGGCCTAGCATCAATAGTGTTTGGTATGTTGACAGTGGTTGTTCAAGGCATATGACGGGTAATATATCTATGTTAAACAACTAAACACCTTACAATGCATGATATGTGTAAGGTTATACTTGAAAGGGTGATGCAGCCAAAGTAACCAAATAGTTTTCAACATGCATGCATGATGTGCATAGTAGAAGTTACTTTGGAAGTTTTACACGCTTCAAAGAAAGTATTCTAAGTGTAAAATATTTTGAAGCTAAAGACCAAATCTTTCAAAATCAAAGATGAAGTCATTCGAAGCTTCAAGGACAAAGTCTTTTGAAGCAAAGAGACTGAATAGTGATTTCTTCCAAAGACATAGATAGACATGCTTTCTCTGATCCACTTTTGCATAAAGCTAACCAACTTTCCACTGCCACTCTAAAGATTCACCAACTTGTATAAGTTGGTGAAAAGGTCCATGCTTTTGTAAACTACAAATTATGGTTTAGAGTCTGTAACTTTTTACTTTGTATCTTTTATTCTTTTTGTAATAGATTAGGATGTGAGCTATGGCATGTCATAGTTACAAGTCAAAAGACAATCTGTCTTTTTATTGTACATTGATCTTGTGGTATAGATTAGTGTTTCCAACTGGCTTTCAAAGTATAGCCAGTGGTAGGATGTAGTATAAAGTATATCAGGTTCATGTATTTATCTTATGCTTTGTAGCACTGTAATACAACTTGAGCGCAATATAAAACATTCTTGAAAACCATAATCATATTCTTCTTGTTTTTTTGTCTCATTACTTACTTGTGTTCTTAGTATCTTTCAAATAAACCTGGTTCCTTATTTGATGTGTTAAGTGTTCTAAAACTCTCCTCATTGTGAGATTGATTGTATTGACCATTCCTTAACCAATCTTGCAACTGGTATCAGATCATTTCAGGCTCTTGAATGTAAGTTCTTATCATCTTAAATCCTCTTATTTTCTAAAAATCACTTAACATCTTAAATGACAGCTCTCACTAAGGCTGATATGGAAACCTGTACTATGATAAAATCTCCACTAATCACTCCTGATGACTTTGATACTTGGTGCCAAAATATGGAAGGTTTCAACAAGTATCATGATAACAAGATATGGAGATCTGTTGTCTCTGGACCTCATGTACCATGCACCTCTTCAGCTGCCGTTGGAGGTGACATGATACCAAAGGAAGTGACTGACTACTCTAAAGAAGATTAGAAGAAGATAGATGTAGATCAGAAAGCCATGACTGCCCTTGAAACTGATCTTCCCAACTCTATCTATAGAGGCTTCAAGAAGTGAAAAACTGCTAAGCAAGTATGAAATGCACTAAAGTTGATGTATGAGGGGTCTAATAAAGCTAAAGATAACAAGAAAGAACCTTTGAAGCAATAGTTTGAGAATTTCACCTTCAAGACAGGTGAAACCATGACTCAACAATACTTTAGACATGTTTAGATTATGGATACTCTAATGATTGTTGGAGTAAATAGGGACATTGTGAGAAAGTTCATGTTCTCTCTTCCCAGATAATGGACACACTTTTATGTGATTATTAAGAGGATTGAAACTCAAGACTCTTACTCTCACTAAGTTTTATGGTATACTCAGCAGATACAAGACTCTTACTCTCACTTAGTTGTATGGTATACTCAGTGGATACCAGATGGAGATGAACATGCAAAATCCATCTGGTAACTCCAAGAATCAACAAAGTTATGCCTTTCATGTAGTTGAAAGGGATTGTAGAGAAGCAAAAAATCATCTCATCTACTACCCTGACAACAAACAAAAGGGTCCTTTCATCACGTTCATAGAGACACCAAGGGAGAGCTACATCTATGAAAGCCTATTTCAAGAGACAAGCTCATCACAAGCCTTTGTGTTTGGTAATGAAAGCACATGCAACTTCCTTTTCACCCTCAAAGACTCGGACTGCATCCATTTAGATGAGCTGAAGTACATGAAGATAGTCCAACAGATGGGTCTTCTCACTTATAGAGCCAAGAACTTCTACAAGAGGATAGGGAGTAAGTTTCCGAACAATGTATCCAGTAGAAAGTTTAGGCTATACAAAAGCAAGGTGAAGTGTTCTGCTAAACTGTTAAAGGGTACTTGCTTACAACACAACAACACAAAGAGGAGAGTGCACAATCAACACTTAACAGATCAAATAGGGAACTAGAAACCAGTTTTAATGAGAAATAAAAAACATAAGTATATAAGAGACAGAACAAGAACAACACAAGTAGATGGTTTTTAAGGTTGATGTATATTGCTCTCTAGTTCCTTACAAGTGTTTACAAAGCAATGGTTTAAGATAGAAAGGACCAGATATACTTATACTACAATCTACAACCAACCATACTTTGAAGGCCAACTGGATACATGATCTAGACAACAAAATCATGTAGAGTCAAAAGGCAGATTGCCTTTTGACTAGTGACTATGACATGCCATATCTCACATCCTAATATATTACAAAAAAGGATAAAGTACATAAAGTAGAAAGTTACAGATTCAAGACCTCAATGTACAGTTACCAAAGGCATTAACCTTTCACCAACTTATGTAAAGTTGGTGTCTTATCAGAGTTGCAGCGGAAAGGGGTCCGGCTTTATGTAAAAGGTACATCAGATAAAGCATGTGTTCAAAAGTCTTCGGAAGAAATATGTCTTCAAGTGTTGGCTTGGGAAGACTTTGTCTTTGAAGCTTCGTAAGACTTCATCTTTGGCTTCGGAAGATATTGGTCTTGGCTTTGGAAGATTTCACACTTATAATATTTTCTAAGGCAAAGTATGAAACTTCCGAAGCATTCCATTTCAGTATACTTATGCATGCATGCAGTAAAGACTTTGGGTGTTTGGGTTGTATCAACCTTATATTTAAACCTTACAAAATCCCCCTAGGCTGATGCTACCAAAACACTTGAAGACTTCAGATATCAACAGTCCTCATCATGATGATGACCATCCCTTTCTTCATAAGATGATCAGTATCACTTAGACTCTCATAGTGTCTTCTCATGTCAAAGAGATCATGCAGAGGTAGATTGAACATGGCCTGCCATGTGTAGACATTTTAAACACCTTGATCTCTAATGACATGCCATCTTTCTAGATTTGTAGTGTATGTCCAGGACAAGATAGGTCTTTCTGATGCTAGAGGAGCTACTTGAATTGGAGTTAGTTAAGCATCCTCTTGTTGCACATCCTAAGGATGTTTCGACTCATCTTGAGGTTTGGAGATGGATGTTTCTTTCTTCTTCTTCTTTGGATTTGGTTTGGAAGCCATCCTTTTTATCCTCTTTGAACCTTTTAAACGAGAAGACTGGCCTGCAACACATGATTGATCTTCTTTGTCTTTCTTAGTTGGGTCTTCCTCTCTCACAGGTTCAGATTGAGAGGGAACAGAACCCTGCTGTGGATCAGAAGTAGAAGCTTGCTGAGGCTCAGCAGGAGATTCAGGTTGTGTTGTCTGAAATGGTTCAACCTTAATCTCCACTTCCTGAGGGACCTGACTTGGTGGGGAGTGTATATCAACAAGTTTACCTCTTTGAATCTTCTGCTTGATCACCCTAATGTGCTCATCCATAGTGGAGAGAGACATAGGTCCAAGTCTCCTTTCGGAGAATCCATATAGCTTCAAGAAGCTCATCATCCTCTGCCTATCAGCAGACTTCTTCATACTTTTCTAGATGATGGCTCTTGACTTTACAGCCTCTTCACTTAACTTCCTTTTAGTGGTCTTCTTTCTTTGACTAACTCAAGTTTAAGCTATTTGAGATACTCAAACTCAATGTAATCAAAGGGTAAGGTAAAAAGTGCAGCAGCCTGATAAAGACCTGTGGCACTCAGGTAGTTAATCATGTTGATCCTATTAGTTTCTTTATCTACCTGAGGTTCTTGTGGAGCCATATCCTCATGTACAAGAATTTCTTAACTGGAGAGAGAGTAGGCATATGCTTGTAGAGTTTTTTCTGTTTTCTTTCTTTGTTGATTTGAAGAAGTAATTTTGCATCCTCTGCCTCCTTTCTTTCCTTTGACAATTCAATGTCAACCAGTTCATTTAATTCATCTGTTAGGATCTTGTATTTGAATGAAATACCTACTGATTAATGTGTAAACCAAACCAAATAGTGCGGAATCCTATTTGATTGGCGATCCAATTGGCGATCCAATCAGTAGGTATTTCGTTCAAGTACCAGATCCTAACAAGTGGTATTAGAGCTTTGGCTCTTGATTACGTGTTGATTCAATCGTTTGTGATACAAAAGTTGTGTTTTTTCACTAAAAACACAATCTTTTGTGTCAAACGGAGTCTTAGACGTTTCCCGACCATAAAGTTTAGTTTTTCCGGCATACGGCGATTAGGGTTTGTGAAAATTCGAGTTTTTACGGCCAAAATACGTTTAACCTACGAATTATCAAACTTCAGCAAGTTCAGTCGCACGATTGGCTCAATCGCATGACTGAGTTCATTC
>BJCM01100164.1:0-10565 GCA_018326385.1 Flaveria bidentis
GAGATACCTTAAACTATAGTCTTGTAGTATAGGCTTTAACTAAAGGATCCCAGCTGGTATCAAAGTATATCCGGCTGTAGGTAGTATTATATATAGGTTCTCTTTGTAACTCATTCCAAACTGCTTGTAAGAGTCTTGTATTATTGAGTTGAGAAGCAATATATAAAAGTACCTTGAAAATTACTTTCTGTGTTCTTTATTATTTTCTATATTGTGATCAACTCTTACTGATTCTATCCTTACCCGAGTGTTGTTCTAGGTGAGTTTGAGAGAAAATATTGTGTTAAATGACAAACATCGATCCTGCAGAACCCCCATTGCTTAAGGGTTTCACATATAAAGATGTTTTCAATATCAAAGATCATGATAAATTCTACAAGCATGCACCACACACCTCCTAACTTGTGTGATGAATATTATGATCATGTTGGTCATTATTCAATACAATTACACTAAAATATCCAATAATGCGTAACCTACATTTTGTTCAATCTGAAATCCGAATGATTTAATTTGTGGTGGCGACCTAGTCTTTTTATACCTTAAAACAAAAGAATTATTTTTACATAAAAGTCATGGTGGAGGGCTATTTGAAGAGACTATGATAGTGATGTAGGTGGTCTACAACTTTTTTAAGCTTGTATTTTTAATACCATCTTTGGTGCCACTGTGTCATCAATTTCATTGTGCAATTGCAGCCGCGGGTAACGATATTACCACACCCCCGTAACGCCATATAACCCATTTCCATTGTGCTACACCCAAATTCTAATTTGACTATGGTGTGGATCACATAAGCGTATCTACATATTGAGGAGGGAGGGTAGCCGCACATGCTAAACGAAAAATTTTCAGTGTTATGTATATGGGAAAATCATGACCACCCTTTAGAAATGTGTAATCGCCCCCTTAAACTTTTGAAACAGAAGAGAAAACAATAATGTTATAAAACACATTATCAGGGGTGAAACTACAATAAAGTTACAATTAAACGAATCATATTTTCTCGCTAACCGGGGTCTATAACATAGTAGATTTTTAGTACTTATACTCTCAAATAATCAAGTAGTTAGTAGGAAGAAAAAGTTTATATCGAGATAAATGTTTTTGACTATTAAACAAGCTAAATTTATATTGGCCGACATTATTATCAAACATGTTAAACATCATTGGCATTAAAAAGTTTGGGAGCCATTTTAGCGATAAGTATAATTGTTTCAAAGATATTACCCCATCATCACTTTTATGAGTATAATTACTTTAAACATCATATATAACTACTTTTATTAGTATAATTACTTTAATGAAGTTCTTGATATATATGATAATACACGATTTTAGGGAACATTTTTATAATATTTTTCGGTAATGAATCGGATCCGACCCGATATGATCCGAACCGGACCAAAAAAATTATTATATTATGATAGCTAAATAACTTTTTCAGAAATCTGTACCACAGGAATTTTTTTTCTAGATTCATCACTGGTGAATCAATAGTGGCATGCAGTTCAAAGACATTTTCATGCCTACATGTCCATCACCATGAGGTATAACCATATAAGTAATTAAGTACCAAAGATAGCTAAGAAGGCCAAGATCTACAAAATGTAATCTTTAAAATAATCTTGAAAATAATTATAAAAATAAAATAAAAAAGGTAGCCGGGATATGGAAAGGGGATCATATGTCTGTCAAAAGATAAAGAAATATGAAGACAAGACAGGCAGGCAGCACGCGAGCGACTGGGCAAGGATGTTTGATTCATGGTACTACCATCACTGCACAACGTACAACTCCACCAAGAAAAGAGCATTGCACCGACCCTAATGAAATAATTAAGCTTCCTCATCATATCTTTTTTACTTCCACCGGCAATCTCTCTCTTTGCTCACCCTGTTTGGGACACTTAATTTCAAGATTTCCACAACTTAACACCACCATCATATCTGCTCACCATTTCCATCATGTCTACCAAATCCAAGTATATTTCATCTGTTTGATCTCAATTTGTTATCATTAATGTTGCTGATTAATGTTGTTATTGTTGATCATTAGCTCAATTTGTACTAGATTACTTGTTATCATCTTGGATTTAGTTCTTGATCCCCCTTTCCCTTTGATTATGTCTGTAATCTTGAACTTTACTCTTCAGATCTTCTCATTTTATAAATTTCTTCCACTTTGATCAGTAATGTTTCAAGAAAGTTAATCCCCACCAAAACCCTGTTTGTTAATTGCATTTTCTTGTAATAAAGTTATTAACTTTCCACTTAATGTGTAACAATTTCAAAGATCCCAATTGTAGGGGTTTTCAATGTGACAATTACCTGTTTGATTATGCATTTGGGTGTAATTAGCTCAAGGTTCTATCTTTTGTATCTGTGAATGTGACTAATGATGTTGAAATTGGATAGATCTTCTTCCTCTGAGACGCCGCCGGCGACTAAAGTTCCGATAAGCAAAACATCACCGGCGACACCCAGAGTCAGTAAACTTGGCAGGGGAGTTACTAAATCTGAGACGGATTCCGCGTCTCCCCTACAAAGCACAAGAGCTTCTGCAGAACGATCACCTCGACCTGCTGTCTCAAAGCCTACGGTAGATCGCAGGTCCCCAAAGATCAGCAGCCTTGGTGAAGTAAGTGGGCAGTATTAGCATACATTTTGGCATTCTTATAATTGGCTTAAATTGAATCAAGATTGAACCTATTTCCCACAATCTTGATTAAATTGATGTGTTCCCTCTTATCTTAATCTGATCTGTTTAGATTAGCAATTATCCCCCTCACTTTCCATGTATAGTCTGATCATGATCAAAACATAATTGTATGGCTATAATTGAATGTATTCATGATGTAGATAGTATTTGACAGTCTAGATTAAAGCTCTTGAAAGTAGGATGTTTTAAATGAATGCCTAAACGCTTTAGAATATAGTATACGTTTCCTAGCGAAAGTTGAACTTTTTCTTACCAAATATGGTAGTATGTAACTTGAGTAGCAGGTACCAGGTTACATTTGTCTGATTTGTCAATATTATGCTGACATAGCCATCTGGATCGACCAAATATGTCCATTTATATCGTATAGCACGAATGATCTAATCAGTGGTGGATCCAGGATTTTCGACTTATTTCTGCATTATGGTAAAAAAAATTATAACTTTCTTTAAGGGGTTGCATTAAGTATTTGTTTCTTAACTTTATAATATAAAAAAAAAATAATTTCAGGGTGACTAGTTTCATTTCATGACTAATATACTTCTATTTTTGGTTTTCAGAAGCCTGCACCAAGTCCAAGGGGTGTGCAAAAGGGGTCAGAATTGCAAGCTCAGTTAACTGCTCTTCAAGATGATCTTAAGAAAGCACAAGAAAAATTAATTTTGGTAGAGAAAGAGAAAGCAAAAGCCGTTAATGACCTAAAAGAAGCACAAAAGTTATCAGAAGAAACTAATGAAAAGCTTCGAGAGGCACTCGTTGCTCAAAAGAATGCAGAAGAAAATATTGAAATAGAAAAATTTCGTGCTGTTGAAATGGAGCAAGCAGGAATCGAATCTGCTCACAAAAAGGACGAACAATGGGAAAAAGAACTGGAGTCTGTTAAAAACCAGCATGCTGCTGACGTAGCAGCTCTCGTTGCTGCCACTCAAGAGCTTGAAAAAGTCAAGCAAGAGTTGACCATGACTTGTGATGCTAAAGATCAAGCTCTTACCCATGCAGATGAAGCAACTAAGATTGCTGAAATTCAGATGGAGAAAGTGGAAGCATTAAACAACGAGATCACACGATTGAAGGGATTATTAAATTCCAAATTTGAATCAGAAGCCGATCAAACGAACAAGATGATTTCTGAATTGAATTTGGAGATTGAAACTCTGAAATCAGAAGTAGATCAGGGTGAAAAGTTGGTGTTGGATCTGAAAGCAGAGATAGAGACATTGAAATCGGAGGGTGAAGAAGCCGATAAATTGGTGTCTGACTTGAAATCAGAGGTTGAGTATCTGAAATCAGAGGAAAAAGAGCTGAAATCAGAAATTGAAACTCTGAATCAAGAAGTCAGAAAATCTAAAGTTTACAAGGAGAAATTAGTCCACATAGAAGCTTCATTTGAGGAACTAAACGTTGAATTAGAAGCCGCTAAAACGTCTGAATCATATGCAAGAAGCTTAATGGAAGAATGGAAGAAAAAAGTCGAAGAATTAGATCTTCAAGCAGAAGAAGCTAAAAGATTAGAAAGATCTGCATCTGCATCACTTGAGTCAATGGTCAAAGATTTGGAAAATAGCAACAGTTTGTTGAGAAATGCAGAAACCGAGATTTTCTCTTTAAAAGAAAAGATTGGTTTATTAGAAATGTCAAATGTGAGACAAAAAGGCGATTTGGAAGAATCTGAACGTACCCTTCAGAAAATGAAATTAGAAGCTTCTGAAATGGCGAATACAGCTGAAATCTTGAAAAATGAACTTGAAACTGTGAAGGAAGAGAAAACACAAGCTTTGAACAATGAGAAATTAGCAGCTAGCAGTGTTCAAAATCTTCTAGAAGAAAAGAATAAGCTCATAAGTGAATTGGAAGCATCTAGAGATGAAGAGGAAAAAAGCAAGAAAGCGTTGGAAAGTTTAGCATCGGCTTTACATGAGGTTTCATCAGAAGCAAGAGAAGCTAAAGAACAAATATTATCTAATCAATCTGAAAATGAAAATTATGAAGCACAAATTGAAGATTTGAAACATGCATTGCAAGCAACAAATGAGAAGTACCAAAACATGCTTGACGATGCAAAAAATGAAATCGACATGCTTATGAGCACGATTGAACAAGCTAAAGATAGCCATAAAAGTACAGAATCAGAATGGAAAGAAAAGGAGATCGAATTATTGGATAGTGTGAAGAATTTTAAAGAAGAAAAAGATTCTTTGCAGAAGGAGATAATCAAGTTGACTAATTTGCTTAAAGAAACCGAAGAAGAAGCCCATGCTTCTAATGAAGAACGAGATCAAATCAAGGATCTTTTGAAGAAATCAGAATCTGAAGTTAATTATCTTACAGAGGTTCTTGGTGATGCAAAAGCAGAAAGTGTGAACTTGAAAGAAAGTTTAATGGATAAAGAAAACGAATTGCAAAGTCTTGATCAAGAAGTCACCGATCTTAGAGCGCGAGAAGTTGAATCTTTGAAAAAGATTGAGGAGCTGACTAAATTGCTTGAGGAGAATGATGCTAAAGTGACAGTTAATGAGAAGGATGATGTCACAGACAGTGAAAAAGATTATGATATGCTTCCAAAAGTGGTGGAATTCTCTGAACAAAACGGAGATGCTAAAATCGAACAACCTGCAAAAGAAGCACCATTGATTGAAAATAAAAATCAAGAATTTGAATTTAAAACGGATTCGGTGGTGAAAGACGTGAATGGTGAACATAAAGATTCTGAAGAAGTTGAATTTAAGATGTGGGAAAGTTGCAAAATTGAAGAAAAAGATCTTTCATCCGACAAAGATGCAACGGCTCACGATGAATCTTTTGATGATGACATGGATTCAAAAACAGAAGGAGCCGAAGGGTATGACCAGATAAACGGTGCGGAAAATGTTGAAAATGGTGCCAGCTCGCCATCAAAGCAGGACCCACAAGTGAAGAAGAAGAAACCATTGCTGAAAAAGTTTGGAAACTTGTTGAAGAAAAAGAGCCCAAGCACCAACCAGAAGTCGTAAAAGAGGTAAATCAATGTTATACATGTTTATGTTATTGTTATTTTTGTCTTTTGATGTGATTTATTATTTGTTTTTGATCTAAAACAGTTGGTAATACGCGTCATCTTTGGAGATATGTTTGTTATTGTGTATGATATTCAGCTATTCTCAATTTCCCATGTTCTTTTATGTGATTTCCCCATGTATGTTATATAGAAAGTTATTTGGAAATGAATAACAGGTTCTTGTGGTTTCAGGTTGACTTTTCAGTAAAAGTCAAAACGTTTTGTCATTTGTTTAAACTACTAAAATTCTTGTTTTAGCACAATCAGGAGATATAACTTGATTTCTTGTTTGTTTGAAGTATAAAGGAAATGTTCTGTCTAAACTACTATAAGATACAGCAGCTTCATGTGGTTTCAGGTTGACTTTCATTTAAAGTCAAACTTCTTTTCTGCAAACTACTATCATAAAAGTTTTAAGCAAAATCATAGCATGACACTTGATGGGTTGGCTTAATTTAGGTATATTTAAGTGTTGTAATCATCCAAACAACATATCATATTTGTTTTCATAGCCTATTCTTGTCTCGCATAAAATTAAAACGCGGTTTCCTTTCTTTGAGATTTAATGGTTAATCTAATATATGAGTGTTCTAAACATGTTTATAATATGTCCAAAAGCATGTTTGAAAGCTTCTATAAAAAAAGAACACTTGATCATATGTCAACTACATCTTGTCTCTATTATATTTAATTTGAAATGATCTGTTTACAATTAATTTCTGCAAATACTGATGTCAGTGATCTTGAGCCCCATATGTTTGCTAGTGGTATATGATGCTGAAAATCTTTAAACAGTTGAAGGTAAAATGCACATGCACATGACATGTACTTTTACTTTAACAATTGTCCATCATGCTCAATAATATTAAATGCCAGCATGACAATGTCAGATATTATTTGGAACATGTACTACAGCACATGTCAGTTGGGTTTCAAAACAGGAAAGCAATCTGCATTGTTTTCACTTTAATTTGTGGAAGTTTCAATGGAAATTTTGAGATATGTATAATTGCTTATAGGATTTCTTTCCTTTTTTTTTCTTTTTCAAATAAAAAAATATTAAATTTCAACTGTTCTAAAGTTTAGCATGATTTTAGAAACCAGACCAGTTAAACTGGTTAACTGGGAATCGGTCTCTTTGCTGGTTTAGTATCCATCGGTTGGCAAGTTTGGATTTGAGATTATGTTTCAGATACTGGTCGTTTCAAGTTGAAGATTCATGTTTAATATTTGAGATACAAGTCGGTTCATGTTCAGTATTTAAGCATAAAATCCTCAATCTTTGGCTATGAAAAATATGTTTTCTTGAGTAATTAAATGGATTTTCATTAACATAACTTGGTATATTGAATATGTAACAGTAAGAGGTCATTGATAGTTACCTCTAATGTCTCATATAATTTAGGTCATTAATAGTTACCTCTAATGTCTCATATAATTTTAAAACAACAGATGCCATTAATTTGACAGAAATTAAACTTTTTGAAATTAGAAATTGTGTCTCTAAATGATATTGGGTGGTAACAACCCTCAATTTTTAAAATACCCGGAAAGATAACTTTTAATATATCATGAGAACTAGATAAAATCATGTAATAAAACATGAAAATTTTGACAAAATTGTAAGTGAATAATAATAAAATCAAATATCAATACAAAATGATGAGTATTAATTATAATTAATATAGAAGTAGATAAAACAGTAAAAAAAGGAATTATATCAGCTAACATCCAGGTGTGTAAAAATGCTAGCTAAGTTCAAGCTTGACTAAAATTGTGCATTATATCATGTGTTATGTGTATATACAATATTATATTTATATATCTAGTGGGCTTGATAGACATCTTCTAGGCTTAGCCAGGCCCACACCTGTCTACACATCTACTGATCCACAAACTATAGTCTGTAGCCTTGTATGTATATTTTCATATATTCCTTACAACCATGAAATCATTGAGCAAACACAAAGACATTTAACTTGTCACCCCACATTTCTTGAAGCTTGACTTATCAACACGAAATATTACAAAAGCTGAACATAATGTTCATCATGCCACTAACCTATAGCATGTGAAAAGTTATTGTTTTGCTTCAAAAAAGACCTAAGATGAAAAAGAAGCTTAGGAGTATAACAAGTTCTCATCCCGCTTTAAAAAGACTTATTGTTTCACTCTAGGCTCCTTGATTGTATTGCTTCTTTGGCTTTGAATCATTGGTATGTCAATTATCTCTATATTCCACCGGTTGTTGCTCCTTTTCTCATTCTGTTTTTGTGCTCTTGAAGATACTGACTTTATTCTCTCATCATGTATGTCGTTAAAATGTAAAAATTCTCTGTAGAAATTTAAGCGCATGATCTTGATAATTATGATTATGAATATGATGACGACGACGATGATCTTCTGATCTTGTATACTTGAGCTAACTTTTGGCTTCTTCAATTAAAAATATAAGCATTTCATTACAAAAGAACATATTCCCCCTCTATTTCATTAAAATGGCGCCAATTTCAGAAAAAGGTAACCAACTTTGGTCCAACTTCTATCGTAAGTAATCAATATTTATTTGATAGAATAAGTGTCTAAATTTTAAAAGAGCTAAGGTAGTGTTTGGTTTTTTCAAAAAACAATTTTCCATTTTTTTATTTGCGCGTACACAGACGCGGGAAGAGGTTTTAAGAACGCAGACTATTTGATTTTTAAAAAAACGTTTCATTAAAAAACATTTACCTGACGTCTGTATGGAGAATATGTGGACCTGTCATTTCTAATCTCTTCCCCACCTCACCCCCACCGCCGTCGCGCCGGCGACACGCCGACGTAGCCCCTCCCCTCCGCTGCGCCGCCTTCCCCTCCGACGCGACCATTTGTGTGTGTAGGGTTCTTATGAATCGGCGGTTTGCACATATCTCCACACCATTTTTGTTCATCTTCTTAGCATTTTCGATTGTATGTTCTGTCAATCCATCGCAACGGTTACTGTTGGTTGAAGTTTGTACAAAGGAGATTCACCTGTGTTGTAGCGATTTGATTTGTGTTCGATTAATGTTTGATTTGATTTAGTTTTCTGTAGATTTGATTGTATAGTTGGATGGAGCATCAGAAGAATGATAAGTACGTGCTAAATGCTAATCCTCTTTTTTTGATGTATTTTCGAGGAAAAGGTAGGTCGATTGTTCCAATTTTGGGTCGATTTTGTTACAATGAAGTGGTGATTTGAGTATTTTAGGACATCGTTTGATGATTTTTAAGAGTTTTGCTCTCGTGGTGATGAAATCGAGTCGGATTGATTTCGGAGCGTTGATTTAGATTCGATTTTGAGTAATTGTTGGATTGATTTGAGATTTTGAGATGCTGTTGAGGTGAGTCAAATGTGTTATAGATAGATGGTTTTTTTTTTTGTGTTATAAAGTCGGCATTAATGATTGTCTTTTTAAAGTGATTTTATATTATAATATTGTTATAAGAGAATTGTAGAAAGAGATGAGAAGAAATGTATAACTCTTGAATTATGTTCAAGATGATATATCATTCTCATTGTTATGAAGGTAGTATTTATACTACAAATACATGTATTTTTTGATAGTTAACTATTTAAGTGTCAACTAGTAAATAATTTTACTTTCTAGATTTTGAAAAATCACATCCAATAATTCATGATATTTCATGACACTCCCTCTTGGATGTCACCTTTTCAAACTTCAAGGTCTTGAAGTGTTGTCTCATTAAAAACCTTGCTAAAGAAAAACCCAATGGAAAAAAAACTTTAGCTAAGGAAAAAAGAGTGTAGCTTATAACTCCCTCTCAAATTGTCTTCTGTAGATCATCACATTGCATGTACGTGTCACATGCCAATATCATAAACGTGTTTTCTAAAAGTTGTTGTAGGGAGTGCCTTTGTGAAAAGATCAACTGAATTGTTGTTAGATTGAACGTATTTAATTTCAACTTGTTTATCTTTAATAAGGTCTTGATGTAAGGCCCGTTCCCGGGACGCATACAGTTGGATCCTCATCACACATAAAACATATAATTACATTTGTATTTCATAAAGCATCACAGCTGAAACATTTAAAAAGGATGTTTCATTTCAATATAGTAGCTTTTGCAAAATAATACGTCGTTAATCAGTTACAAAATACATTGTTGCATTACATCACAAAAGCATTATATAAATGAATGTCATCCCAAAAGAGCTAAGTAGCCACCTCGTGCCATCCTCAGCAATCCTTACCTGCCAACTGAAAACACATCAAAGTCAGCGTTCCTGAGTGAGTTCTAGTTTTATAGAATAAAACATACTTTTCTTTCGTTAAAATCGTTCTTTACTTTCATGCGATCATAAATCATACGCACACATAGATAATAGTTATTATCTTCTTCGTTCGTTCATTCGTCTTTACATCTTTTCTTGCGCATCTGATATCTCCCGTACCAATACCATGTGCTACACCCAAACTATATGGCTACTGGGCCGAAGTCTATAAATAGACAGCTAAACATGGTGCCGCAGTACCAGGGGTAAGTGGTAGAGGTTCTATACAAATGGTCAATCACAAAAAAAGACCCCGATGTGCATCCTCCCGGGGTAGCAAACCCGCACACCGTTGGGCTAACACCTTATAATTGGCGTGTCCCGATATCCAATGCTTGCAAGACTTTCATTACATTCATCATTCATTAATGCACACATTCATCATGTTCCACTTTTCATTATCTTCCACTTTACGTTACGTAATAATTCATTTCATTCATTAACATAACACGTAAAGCCACAGGAAAGATAAACATACATCATAATAAGGAACAT
>BJCM01100166.1:0-16044 GCA_018326385.1 Flaveria bidentis
GTTTTCCATCGCGCATATAGTTGGGGTATTGCTCATTGGTCCATACAGACAGTGAAAGATAAAGATAAAAGAACACAGAGTAAACAAGGCATACAGTAAAGAGAACGAACAGTATTTGTTCATATAGTTAATGCGTGCTCGCATATACAGTAAAGGGTTGTATTTCATAGAAAGAGTATTTTCATATACAACATACAGAAAGTATTTTCATATTACTTTTAAAACTAGAGCTCACTTAGCAATGCTGACTTTTAAACATTTTCAGTTGACAGGTAATTATTGCTGAGGATGGCACGAGGGTGAAACTACTCGGTAGGGAAAGACTGACATACATTCGTATTTTATGTTGTTGTTGTTTTGTAATGCAGTAAAACAATTCTTTTGTAATCAGTTAAACAACGCTGTATTGCTCAACCACAGTGGTTTAAATGAAACGAATGGTTTTTGATAAATTATTTTCGCTGCTTAAGTTTGTATAATTATAATGTTTAATGTTTTAACTGCTATGATTGACCAACTGTGTGATTTCTAGGAACGGGGCCTTACACTATGTATGTAGGGGATTTTCTCAGTCGGTTTCATATAGAGAATGTTTCCGCATCTGGAACTCCACTTGCTACAAACCATGATGTAGCACCCGACTAGAATGGTGATCTGATTGATGCCACCATGTATCAAGGAATGATTGGATCCCTCATGTACCTCACTTTCTCAAGACCTGATATCATGTACTCAATGTGTCTATGTTCAAGATATCACAAAAAACCAAAAGTTAACCATCTTATCGGGGTCAAGAGGATATTTCATTATCTGAAGGGTACACCAACACTTGGGTTACCGTATCCTCATGATGATGACGTTGAGCTTACCGCATACAGTTATTTGGATTATGGCGGCTGCAAGATGAACTACAAATCTACATCAGCAGGTTGTCAATTTTTTGGGATAAGATTAGTCACGTAGCAGTGTAAGAAGCAGACATCAGTTGCGTTGTCAACTTGTGAAGCTGAATATGTTGTTGCAACAAGCTGCTTTTCTCAAATCATCTGGATTCAACAACAGATGTGGGACTACGGTTTGTAATTTTCTAACACCCCTATATTTGTTGATAATTCTGCTGCAATAGTTGTTACTAAAAATCCTGTCCAACATCTAAGACCAAACACATAGGCATAAAATATCACTTTATACGTGATTGCTTTGAAAAGACTCTAATCGATGTTGTTAAAACAAATACGGATTTTCAACGTGCTGACCTCTATACAAAAGCATTAGATAAACCACATTTTCTGTACTTGTTAGAGGTCAATGGCGTTAAAAAGAAAAGTGATGTAATTCCAGATGATGAACATGCTTAGTCTGATGTGTAAAGTCATTTTTTAATTTTATTTTCTTTTATTTTGGTCTAATTTATTTAATAAATTTTATTGATATTATTTCTTCGCCTATTAAAATCATAAAAACACAATTCTTTTACGGTTTTAGAATTTTAGGGGGAGAATAGGTTAAGTCAGTAATTAAAAAAACAAAAAAAACGAGGGAGGAGGATAGGCTAGCTCATAGAAATGAGATCGGCTGTGTGAAACCGATTCAATGACTATGGAAAATGATAGGACACAGGAACAAAGCATTTGGGACTTTAAAAGATTAAACTGAATTAGATGCGACATTCAAAGTATAAATCTGAGAAGTCTGGGAAATATAAAATGAAAAATGATAGTACACTGGGTACTACTAAGGTAATGCAAAGAAAGTAGATCTAGAGGTTGTTAGACCACTATATGATGTGTCGGTAGATTCAACACAATAGATGATTAGACCTCATTGGTGAACTCAATTTAAACCAAACTATTCAACTGACTGTGGGTTCCCATCTTATCACTGGTTAACACAATCAGTTATTTCCAATAATGGGTGATGAGCAAATAAACGCCACAAATGTGTGCGTATGACCACAAAAAGAGCAAAGAACGAAAAAAAGAACAATAAATGCAAGCAAGCTCATAACCTATGTTGTTGGTGCGTTATGTGCAAAAGAAAAAATTATGCTCTAACAAGAAGATAGGTTGTGTGCCTCTCTGCTGTGCGATGGCACTGACCTGAGGATTAGCATAAGCTAGATATTCTAGAGTCATTGTTGTTTGCCACCTCTCTTCTATGCAGTGACACTGACCTGAGGTTTGGCTTCTCTTTGAAAGCTCTAAAATAGTTTCTTCTTGTCAATATACCCGTAGACCACTCAAAAATCTCCTGAGGAGTGTTGATTACCATATAAGCGTGGGTTCCACAAATGTTGGTTGAAATAATAAAATTTAATACATCACCAATTTGTGTCAAAAGTCTATGTATGGATTTAAGTGGACACGTATACTGACAATCATTGCGGCTGAAATTCTTGAAAGTCCAAATCAATGTGCGCATCTAGTAGTACTAGTATGATTTCCTAAAATTGCTAAATGACCCTAGATGAAAACAAGAATCTAGCATCAAATGAATTAGGAAACACGTCCCGAATGACTTGATTACCTGTATGATTCCATAATGAATTGTTTCACTTATGGTCAAAATAACTTAAAGCTGCCTGTTCAATCTGGTAGATTTCTATCTTAGGATTTCCACTACACACAAAAACACAAAAACATTTAGTTCTGTTAGTTAATTTTGTGTGTTTAAATATTTTAGTCATTTTAGCTGTATTTGTCGAACTATGGCGTGGAATTCAATCTGAAATTTAATCACCTAAAAGGGTCACGTCTGAGGTGATCAAACGTGTGTTCAAATGTCAATTGGGTCACAACTAAGATGACAAAATGTGTTTTGTTTAAAAGGATCACGACTAAGGTGATCAAAAGTTTTCAAAGTTAAAAGGATCATGTTTGAGATGATCGTATGCTCAAAATGTTTAATCAATAGTTAAATGAGGTTAAATGTCAAATGGTCATAATGTCAAAATCATGAGTATGATCCATTCGTACGATTGGACCATACTTATACCCTAGACAACCGAATGGAGCATGAGTATGAACCATTCGCACGAATGGCTTACAAGATTGAGCTAGTCACCCGAATGGAGTTGACCAAATGAGTTAGTCGCCCGACTGAAACCCAGTCGACCGACTGAATGTAATGAACTGAACCAATCGCATAACTGAGATCCAATCGCCCAAATGAAAAGAGCGAATGGGTCCAGTCGACTGATTGAGATCAGATTCAGTATAAATAGGGCCATAGTGGATCGCATAAATTCAACACCCCTCATTCGCCCTAAAATTGGACAGCCTAGCGTTACTCTGCCAAAATTTCCTCAGACCTAATTTGACTTCATATTGTGATATTCAGACGATCTCTAGTGTTTATACAGGTATAATGCGGTGACATCCACCCAAATTTCAGTCGATTTGATTCCAAAATCACAATATTCGGCCCTAACAAGAACCGTGACTTAAGTTGGACAAATAACCCAATAAAACTAAGTAAAATGTTGAAATCAAGGTTATTAGGTGCTAAGTTGAGTGATTGCGAATCTAATGAATCAAAACATGATGTCTAATTTTAAGATTTGGTAAAAACTCGAATATCAATCGAACAAACGGTGGGTCATGCGACTGGACACCAGGATGAACTACAATCGCACGACTGAGCTGGACGAATGACTCAATCAGCCAAATGAATGATACGAATGAGCTCAGTCGGCCGACTGAACCAATCGCAGGCTTTGTCACCCGATTGAACTCAATCGGATGATCAGTCACCCGATTGTATCCAGTCGCGTGTTAGGTCAAACAACTGAACTCAGTCGTATGGTTCAATCGCATGATTGAACCAAAATGATTTCAAACCGGTTAATTACAAAGGGTTTTTGTTGTGTGATGATCTAACTTGTATGCTCCGTGTGTTACAGATTGATGGCTGATAGGTGGACCATAAACACCAAGCACAACATTTGTGCTCATCTGGACGCCACAACTCGGAACGGTGCCAAGTTTGCTGGGATCATAGCGTTCCAAAAGAGATCCCGGATCCACAGAGCTATATCTACACCGTGCACCGCCTACAGGGCTATACAAGAGGCCTTCTAGGATGGTGCATCGATTGATCGATCTCATAAGCCCTACTGCATCTCGAGCACAATTTTTGGGCAGGATATCGAGGTGACTGCTGAAGATATTCGACGAGTGCTAGATCTGGGTGAAGATGTAGATCACCCGACCAAGCTTCACCCTCTGACAGTGAGGGTGTGCTTCCTCAGGATGAAGTACGCTGGGGACATCAATGCAGGGATGCTTAATAAAAGCAACATGTGTCCCCAGTTTAAGTACTTGGTGCATGTGATACTTAAGTGCATGGTGTCGAGGAGGGGTGGCTTTGATGACCTATCAAACCAGATCCAGAATGCCTATGTGGCACTGGTACTCAACCACCCCTTTAGTTTTTCCAGCATGATATTTGCCTACCTCATAGGGAACCTTGAGGCCAAAGGCAAGGAGGGCTTCTGTATGTATCCAAGATTCTTATAGGTGATTATTGATGAGAAGTTGCCTGCCTTGCCTAAGGAGAGCCACGATGCGGTAGCTCTAGAGGTGATGGATGATACGACCTTGGGCCGCATGAAGGTCTACAGGGGAAAGCAAGTCAAACCCCCTGTGAAAAGACTCTTCGGGGATCTGGCCCGGGAAGATTACATGGCGCCGGCTAGGCGTAAATGGCGCCATGAGGAGAGTGACTCAGATGTTGAGCAGATTGCTCTTCCATCTGATGACTCCGACAACGATGGTGACACCGGTGGAGACTCTGGGCCCGCTATTTCTAGGGCCAGCACTACACATGTTATACCTCCACCACCCGCTCATGGAGAAGCCACCACCGCCAGTTTCCATCAGGATTTTTGCCCTCCTGATGAGGAGGAGGAGAGTGATGAGGAGCCTCTGACAAGGATTGTGGGTAGCAAGGTGGTTGCCACAGAGAGAGGATTAAGGGCAGTTGGTGGACGCCAAAGGGAGTTCGAGGATGCTGTTGCTACTATTTTAGATCCCTCGTTTACCCCGGACCCGCCCAGCAGCCATGGGGGAGCCTCAGTGCCTAAAGGCACAAGGAAGAAGAGAATGGCTCACCCCTATGGCAAGAAAGGGAAGAGGCTAAATTTCACTTTGACCTCAGCCACCACCACAGCCACTACATCCACCACTACCACCACCACTGCTATCATTCCACCTGCCACCACTACTATCACCTCACACACCACTACCACACCCACTCCACCACTCACCACATCCCATCCACCACTACTACAACTCACCTATTACCACCCACTCATATACCACCCTAATATTCACCTCTGCCACCACTATCCACCAAGCTGGACCATCATCCGACCCTACATTTCACACAGGTTCATCTCTACCTCCCATTAGGGTATAGGAATAGTTGTCAGCACTGAACCGTATGGCGCTGAAGTTGTTAGTTGTTGATGAATAGAAGACTGCCCAACTACGTCAGCGTGTGGCGCTAAACGCTACCCAAGCACAACAGATCTCATAGCAAGCTCAGCAAATTGCCTAACTCCAAGAGCAAAACGTCCACTCAGCAAAGTGGATAGAGGAGTTGGAGGCTTCTAACAAGACCATTATGCTCAATCTGAAGGGATCAAAGGATGAAACGCTCAAGATAAGAGAAGGAGATGACGATGATGATGATGATGATGATGGTGAAGATGATGATAGTGATGATGATGAAGCCAGTGATAAGGAAGAGACAAGGGAAAGGCAGAATAGGGATGATGATGAAGAAGGAAATGCAGCTACATCTACCTCAGCTCAAGGTCAAGAGAGACGGACAAAGAGAAATCAAGACCAAGGAGCCCCATCTTCTGCCCCTCCTATAGACACGCCTGCTATTCAGGGGAAAAGTAATGATTAGATATTTATTTACTTGAAAAATATGGTAATTGAATTTTGGATTAATATTATGTAATTAATGTTTATGTATATATTTAATGTTTACTGTCTTGATTCTTTACTGATGAATGATGTATTATATATGTTAAATCAAGCAGATCCAAACATTCAAAGAGATGAATATGATGTTGCTTCCCTTTAACAGATCAAGACTCAGTTCACTATGATTCTTGATATGCAAGGGATAGTCAGGAGGTTAGTGAGCTATGGTCCCAAAGAAGGAGAAATCATCCATGTCCTTACTGATGAGCAACTGGCAGAGATGTTTCGGTTGAACCCGGATGAGTTGGTCAAAGATGCCCCTACCGTCGATGTTGCTAGTGATGCTGAGCTCCACGATGTTGATGAGATAGAGATTGAAGACGTCACAACACATCACTATCCAGAATTAACTGATCGAGAGGGAAATGTGGTTCCCGATTTTGGTAATACGCTCGATAGTGGATTGTATGCTAAATTGGATACGATGGAAAGGGAGACCGAGAAATCTGATAGCCAAGCCCAAGCCTCAGATGCAGATATTGAGACCAAAAAGGCTGAATGGGTGGCGTGATTTGCAGAGATCCGTGCCCAATGCACAGCGCCGAAACCGAGTGCCTACACCAAGCTCTACAGAGTCAAGAAGTATCTCAAGGTGTCTGGAAATATTATAACATGGACTTACTTGGAGGATCTTAATGTTTATGCTGTGAAACGTGTAAAGGGAATCAAGTACTTCACATTTCCACATGATCTGAAGACTCTCCCTGGTTTTTAGCTCAACCAGTTGGCACACCTGAACCTGCTGTATTGTGATCCTAGGAAGATGTTCGGCTGGTTTGAAGCTGCATTGAAGAGAGAATACCATACACGTTGGGTTAACTTCAAGCTTCAGCAACCTACGAGATACATTCGGAGGTCGGAGGTGGACCCAAGGACTGGGAAACCCAAAGTGGTGTTGAAGTGGAGTCCTCCTCGCACTATGTCGAAGAACCCTATGAGGGAAATGCCGCAGGACTTCACTCCCTAGTTCAAGTGGTGGTATTATGACTGGCGAACAGGAGAATCGGTCATAGTGTTACAAAAGAGCACCAAGTGGAGACCATCAGGGTATTTGACCCACTGTGGCTAACCAACCTGTCAGCTAATGATGTTTATACTTTATCCCCAGGATAATGTGCAGGCCCTCCAATTTCAAAATATGATAAGACTCTGCTTTGCTTTTGAGATACATGTAGGAGTCACAGTTGAGGAGAGGCATAAGAAGTTTGACGAGCTAATGAAGGATGCCAGACAATGATAGGAACTTGGTCCAAGGGGGAGTTTGTAGATGCATATGTACCTAGTTAACGATCTTAATGTAATATGTCTGTTATGTCCTCAATGTAATTGAAATATGTAAATTGAATGAAACAGATTATGTGATGAATGATCTTAATGTTTAATGTTTCAGTGTATGAATGTTTATTATTTATTAACGCATATTGAACTAATTATATAGGTTGTGGTTGTTTGAATTAATCTTAGTAATGAAATGATTGAGAAATATATTCAAACTTAGTCATATGAAGTTCTCTTGCGAATGGCCCATGCTAATGGACCATACGCATGAACAACTTAATGCTAATGAACCAGTCGCACGATTGAACCAGGAGACTGGATCAATCGCATGATTGTAACATAAGATTGACTCAGTCGCACGACTGAACACTCAGTCATGAGAATGGATCAACCGCATGACTCAATCGCACGACTGAACCAGGCTAATGGTTCAGTCGCATGAATGAGAAACCCTAACCTATAAATGCCACTTAAATCGTGGAAAAACGTAACACTTTAAATACTTACGTACTAAATCATACCCTAGCCATCCATGGACTTCTAAGAACCTGTTCCAAGTTCATAGATCGCACTAGATCGATTACCAATCGTTCTTAACATTTAGATTCAATCTACAATTGTTTCTACGTGCGTTCTCACTGATTGGATCGCCAATCAAATAGGATTCCACACTATTTGAGTTGGTATACATGTTTATCAGTTAGTATTTCGTTCAATACATGATCCTAACATCCTGCAAATTGGTATTAGAGCATTTTAGGCTCTTGATTGTGAGATCTTACCATCCAAATCAATCTGTTTTTCACTCCTCCTTACAACTCACTCCAATACAAATCTAAAGTAAAGATGGGAACCATGACTAAAGCTCCTATCATTACAACTGAAAACATCAGGTCATGGAGCAGACACATGGAAGGCTTCATCAAGTATGTTGAAGCAAGATGTGGTATTCTATTGTCAATGGGCCGTATAAACCCAAGGTGGCAGCACCTGGTGGAAATGGTGCTATGATTTAGAACGTTGTTGAAGACTACTCTGATGAGGACCGAAAGAAGATGGATGTTGACAGTAATGCAATGACTATTCTTTTGACTGCAATACCCAACTCCATCATGGTGGAGTTTGAGCATTGCAAGTAAGCTAAAGAACCGTTTGATGCACTTGCTCAAATGTACTCCAGCTCAAATGATTCCAAGAAGGACTCATTGAAGCATCAATTTGAGAACTTCACCTACATTGCTAGAGAGACTCTCAGTCAGTAATACTTCAGGTACATGGATCTCAATTCTTCCCTTCAGTCTGTAGGAATCACTCCTGAACTTAGGTACCTCACAAGAAATTTCATAAGTGCTCTTCCAAATGAGTGGACGTTCTACTGTGTCTCCATCAAGAGGACAGAAAACCTGAACACCCTCACTATGACTGAACTCTATGGCATCCTTGATGGTTACGGTTTGGAAATGGAGAGCAAGAGAGGCCATCAGACAAGCAGACCCCTGAGACTTCCTACTAGTAACACCTTGATGGTTGCTGAAGGCTAAGGACCCAAACAACCTCAACAGTACTTGACATACACACAATAGTCATCCTGCTCATCTAGACCATACATTATATTTCCTGAGACTCTAAAGTCTCAACAGGCTCAGCATGGTCCCTTATAGGACAATTGTGCCTTTGTTTTAGGAAATGGACACTCTAGTGATTTTTAGTAGTGTTTTGATTATCTAGAGTGCTTCAGTCTAGATGATGTAGAATATGTGGACATTGTCCAACAAATGGCTCTTTTAACCTACCGAGAAAAAAAGTTCTTTAAGAGAACTGGAAGGCAGTTTCCCCAGAACCCAACAACAACAAATTTGGGTTTGACAAAACCAAGGCCAAATGTTACAACTGTAACCAGCTTGGTCATTTTGTAAGGGAATGCAAGGCTCCTGCATGTGTTGCTAAGGTTAAACTATATTAGGACTATAATACGGAAATTAAATATGATATTGAGTCTTTAATTGTTTTGAAATTTGATTTTAAAAGGATTGAATCTGACTACCAAAGAGAAATTGAAGAGTTAGAGAAAAAATTTTCCCTATTAAAACATGAACACAAAAATTACAAGACTCAAATAAAGGATTTAATATCCAAATTGTCTGAGGCTCAAGCCCAGCTTGTCACTGTTGAGGCTCAAGCCAGGAAGTATGTTATTTCTTAGCAGAACTTCCAATCTATATTGAATCATCCTCCCACTCCAAAATTTGTTATCAAAACAAAGGAGGGTTGGGGACCAATGGAATGGCTCCATCACATTCTTATGAGTCCATAAGACAACCTAGATGTGGTACTGAAGAGCAGGGGGTCCTATCTGCGGACCCTTCTTCACTTAAGTTGAAGAATGATGCAATAATAGAGGCCAACACAGGGAAGGAACAAGTAAATCAACCCACCTCTCCCAGTGAAGATCAAATCGTAACCACCAAAGCCAGAAGAAGCAGAGCTAAAGCTGCAAGAAGAACTGCCAAGAAAGTGGCTGAGACTAAGCTGATGAATGATCCTAAACAAAAAGTTGTATTCATCTTAGCTAGATTCCAGGTGGAAGGTAACTCTGATTCATGAAAGGGGTGTAGTACCAACACTCCTATCCCTACCAAAGGATCAGAAGTTAAAGGGAAAGGTTGTTGATGAAGATAAAAAGCATAAGAATTAGCAATCTTCCAATTTCCAAAAGACTAACATTGCATGCATAATGCGTGGTCTGCAAAACCACATGGCAAAAGATTGTTACTACAATCCTGCTAGCACACATTATGCAAATAATGTTAAAAAGGAAGGATTCATGGAACGTTTCTCATTTGGACCCTATCAAATGATCCAAGTGATTAAAAAGGGAAAGCTGGTTTCCGAAGCAAGGTTGCATTCGGAAGAAAATTTTTATTCCGAAGGGAAAAGAGCTTCGGAAGCTAAAACTGTTAAAAATGAAAAGAACAAAAGAGCTCCCTTGAAACTACCCTAGATTAAGACTGCTTTGGAAGAAAAGTTGGTGAAGGGTTTTCCGAAAAGAAAGAAGTTTTGGAAGAATGACATGCTACAAAAGCCTCAAAAGGCTCATCCTCTTTGATAAACCAAAGGATGGATTGGAAGAACAAGAAAGATGTTGCAGCCCAAACCTCTTTTTCAAAGACATCCATTGAACCCCTATGCTTAACTTTTGGTTCAATTATGTCACTATCATTGGAAGAACCCAAGACCAACAAGGCTTGGGTTTCCAATCAAAACTAATCATATAATCTTATGTGTAGGGACATGCATATGACAAGAATAACAATATTTGGATTGTGGATAGTGGATGCTCCAAGCACATGATAAGGAACACATCCCTCCTTCAAAAATTTCAACATTATGATGGAGGTCCTATCCAGTTTGGAGGTGAGGCCGGATGATATATTTATGGAAAAGGAAGTATATCCAATGGAAAGTTAAAAGTTGACAAAGTTCATTTTTTCAAACATCCTGAACACAATTTCTTAAGTGTGTTTCGCAGTTCTGTGATCAAAAAATCAAATGCTTTTCACAAACATGAGTGCATTATCCTCAAACCAGGGATGACAATTCCTCCAGAATTGGTGCTTCTTAGATCTCCTAGGAAAGGGAATATGTACAAGCTAGATATGAACAATGGTTCCCTAATGGTTGAAGTATCATGCTTTTTTTCCAAAGCTGATGGTGATGAGTCAACACTATGGCATAAATGAATGTGTCATGTAAATTTTAAGACAATGAATAAATTGGCTAAAAATAACTTGGTACATGGATTGCCTAAAAAGGAATTTTTTTGTAAAGATAAATGTGTTGCATGCCTGAAAGGGAAGCAACACAGGGCATCTCATAAATCCAAAGTTGTTAACTATATCACCACTCCATTATACTTATTGCACATGGATCTATTGGTCCCAGAAGCATAATAAGCACTAGAAGGAAATCTTATTGCCTTGTGATTGTTGATGATTTTACAAGATTTACATGGGTATTCTTTTTAAGATCTAAAGATAAAACTGCTGAAACACTAAAATCATTTATTCTTAAAATAGAAAATTAAATTGATCACAAGGTTAAGATAATTTGAAGTGATCTAGGGACTGAGTTTAAAAACTTCGTTCTTGACTCAACCTGTAACTCAAGAGGGATTGCCAGGCAATACAGTGCTCCCAGAACTCCTCAACAAAATGGTGTTGCTGAGAGTAGGAACATGACACTTATTGAGGCTGCTCAAACTATCTTAGCTCATTCTAAACTACCTCTAACATTCTAGGAAGAGGCAGTCAGCACTGCATGCTATGTGCAGAACAGAGTTCTTGTAGTTAAGCCACATGAAAAAAATCCCTTATGAGCTATAGAACAATAGGCCATCGTTCATTGGCTTTCTAAGGTCCTTTGGCAGTAGGTGTACCATACATAACACAAAGGACAATTTGGTAAAATTTGCTGAAAAGTTGGATGATGCTATCTTTGTTGGATACTCTTCTAGCTTTAAAGCTTATAGAGTATACAACATCAAGAATCAACAATTTGAGGAATCGTCCAACATAGTTGTTAATGAGCACACTCCTTGTGTTAGGGGGAATGGACCTGATCATATTTTTGATTTAGAATTGTTTCCAAACTATTCTAAACAATCTTGTGAGAATGTTTCAGCTGGAACAGGTACTCAAGGAAATTCAGAAGATACCCAATTATTTGAGTTACCTAGACCTATTCCAAGTTCTCCAAGAGATATAACAAACCAAACTTCCACTATTGGCAGATTTGACAATATAACCATCTTAATGAATAGTGGAGCTTCAACCAGTGAATCACGTGTTCTTCCTCAAAGTTTATCAGGTGACCCTGCACAACACCAAGCTGATGGAAGTAGCATTCTGAAGGAATAGATAACTGTTAATGCTACTTGACAACAAACAAATGATCATGTTTCTCATTCATTCAATCAGTCCTCAATGCATGAACTTGAAACAATAGCTAGACAAAGTGTTCTAGCTCCTGAGCAAAATATGTCCAATTTGGATCTATCTTTGCAGCTAGAAGTGATTCCTCGTCTAACGATTCATAACACTCATCCAACTGAGAGCATCATAGGGGATGTCTCTAAAGGTGTGAGAACAAGAGGACAGACTCATAATAGGAATGTCTACCTGTACTCATGCTTCCTATCTCAGATGGAACCCAAGAAGGTAGAAGATTCCTTGAAAGATAGTAGTTGGGTTGAATCGATGCAAGAGGAGTTGCTTCAATTCAGAAGACAAAAAATTTGGAACCTATGTCCGCTACCATCTTGTCAAGTGCCTATAGGCACCAAATGGGTTTTTAGAAACAAGAGAGATGACAGAGGCTTGATTATCAAGAACAAGGCAAGACTTGTGGTTCAAGGATACACCCAAGAGGAAGGAGTCGATTATTCTAATGTTTTTGCACCTGTTGCAAGACTTGAGGCAGTTAGGATCTTCATTGTGTATGTTGCATCCATGAATTTCACTGTCTACTAACTTGATGTCAAGTGTGCCTTTCTATATAGGGATATAGATAGGGAAGTCTACGTGTGCCAGCCTCCAGGATTTGAAGACCCACAACACCCCAACTATGTGTGAAATTGGATAAAGCTCTATATGGGATGCACCAAGCATCTAGGCTATGGTATGAGACTTTGTCTTAGTTTCTTATGAAGAATGGTTACACTAGAGGTAACATTGATGTGACGCTCTTCATAAGAAAGTCTGGAAAGGATATTTTGCTTATTCAAGTCTATGTTGATGACATCATATTTGGTTCTTCAAATGACCAAATGTGTAAAGACACTGAAAGCATTATGAAAAAGAGTTTGAGATGAGTTCCATGGGAAAATTTTCAGGACCGTGTACGTATGGAATACTAATAGATTCTGCATTTATACCGATTCAAATATTGCGGAATCCTATTTGATTGGCGATCCAATTAGTGAGAACAAATACCCGATTGATATAAGATTGAAACTAAACGTTATGAACGAATAGAGATCGATCAGGAATGATCTATGAAGTTAAATAGGCTTCCTTGGACATTCTGGACGGCTAGGGTTCGTAAGTTTATCAAGTGTTTCGAATTCTTTTTTAATTTTTACGTTTTTCCACGAATTTAGTGGTATTTATAAGTTATGGGTTTCCAATCATAGGACTAAACCATTAGCATGGTTCAGTCGTGTGACTGAATCATGCGATTGATCCATACGCACGACTGAAGGTTCAGTCGTGCGACTGAGTCAATCTTATGTCTCAACTGTGCGACTGATCTAATCTCATGGTTTAGTCGTGCGACTGGTCCATAAGCATGATGTATTCATGCGTATGGTCCATTCGCATGAAGACTCATCCGACTAAGTTTGAATACATTTCTCAATCATTATTGACTAAGAACCATGTACAACAACCTCAAACCTATATAGTAAGTTCATTATATGTTAACACACAATGATACTATGAAATATTAAACACTATAAACAACAACCACATATTATATTTCATTTAACCCATTCATTACATATGTGTAAGACATGAAAGACATTTACATTAAGCTCATAAACTAGGTACACATGTATCTATAAACTCCCCCTTGGACCTAGTTTCCTCTATTGTCTAACACTCTTCATATGTTCTTGCAAGTTCTTGTACTTCTCTTCTTTTGTGACTCATGTATGTATCTCGAATGCAAAGCAGAGTCTTCTCACGTGTTGAAAGTGAAGAGCTTGTACAATGTCCTACGTTTCAAAGAACATTGGCCACTTGTACAATGTGTAAACATCTTCAGCTGACAAGTTGGTTAGCCACATAGGTTTGAATACTCGGATAGTCTCTATCTTCCCATGTTTGTTTAGAACTATGACCACTTCTCCTGTCCACCAATCATAATACCACCATTTGAAGTGTGGAGTGAAGTCCTGAGGCATTTCCCGCAAGGGAATCTTAGACATTGTACGCGAAGGATCTCACTTCAGCACTACTTTCGGCTTCCCAGATATCGGGTCCACTTCAGACCTACGGATGTACCTCTTTGGCTGTTGAGGTCTGAAGTTTACCCATCTGGTGTGGTATTCTTTCTTCAACACAACCTCAAACCAACCTGACATCTTCCTTGGATTAGCGTATAGCAGATCTAAGCACGCTAGTCAGTTGAGCTCAAAACCAGGAAGAGTCTTCAGATCATGAGGATATCTGAAGTACTTAATCCCCTTTTATCTCTTCACAACATAGACATTCAAGTCTTCAAAATTAGGCCACACAATGATTTTGCCAGACACCTTCTGATGTTTCTTGACTATGTACAGTTTGGTATAGGCATTCAACATTGTAGGTGCGCCCTGGGACTTCATTTCAGCAAAACAAGCCGCTCATTCAGCTTTCTTCAGTTCGACATTGGCGTCCGAAGCTTGGGCCAAGCTTTCTACTTTCTCCTTGTCTTTCTCCACTTAATCCAGTTTCTCAAATGTAGCACTACAAAAATAATCACCCAAATTGGGTATAACATTGCCTTTGTGATCAGCGTACTCTGGATAGTGCTCAGCTGTAATATCCTCAATCTTAATCTCATCTACATCCTGTAGCTCCTCATCACTCAGTACATCGACTTTTGGAGCATCTTTGACAATTTCGTCAGGATTAAGTCAGAATATCTCAGCCAACTAGTCATCGGTCAGATCATGAATGATTTATGCTTCTTTAGGAGTGTAGCTCACTGACCTTCTGACTATCCCTTGCAGATCAAGAATCATGGTTAATTGAGACTTGACCTGCTGAAGGGGTTGCAAGTCGTATTCGTCTGTTCATAGAGTTCATTTGTTTAAATAAACATCAAGCACAACACACATAAGTCATCATATAAAGCATTTAAATATAGACAGACAAACATGATAATTAATTACATTAATGTAATATAATCCAAATACAAAAGTTTCTAAATACAAATACATCTAACTATTACTTTTGTCTTGAATAGAAGGATCTTCAATTGGAGGAGTAGAGGATGAGGCTCCTTGATCTGATTCTTTTTAGTTCGCCTCTCTTGAGCCTGAGGATTAGAGGCTGGTGTAGATGCATCACCTTCCTGATCCTCATCCTCATCTTGATCCTTTCGGCTCGGTCCTCCCTCGTCGACATCTTCCTCTGTATCATCTTCATCCTCATCATTATCATCATCATCATCATCATCTTCATCATCACCATAACCATCTTTGATCTTTAGAGGCTCACTAATTGATCCTTTTAGCCTGAGCAGAATCTTCTTGTTCTTTTTCTCTAGATCCTCAACCCTCTTAACAGAATGGGCATTCTACTCTCTGAGCTGTGTGATCTGCTCTTCATGAGTTGCATTGATCTCCATTAGTTGGTTGAGCTGCGCAGCTCTTTGCTCATCTATGGCAAGCAGCTTTAGCACAATCCGATTGATTTTGGCTAGTTGTTCCTCTAACCAGATATTGGGTAGAGTGGATCCATGGGTCATCGGTGACGGGTTTGCTTGAACATAAACAAGTTGTTTAACCATTTAAACAAGAAAAACGCAGCGGAATGTTAGTTTTATTGTCTTGTTCATAAGCTGAAAAATCAAGTTCCTTTTGATAATATAATGTCATAAACAAACCCAAGAACAAAGGACCTTTATATGTGAATAAAAGCTAGCTATGAAAGACAAAAACACAACTTATGGACAGCCATAAACAAGCTGCCATAATCTACCTTTCAGCAGCAAATGTGACGAAGTA